>PVKS010004819.1:71408-90002 GCA_004027875.1 Aplodontia rufa
CTTAGAATCCTTAAAGGAGCATTATAAAAAAGATACATATATATATATATATATATATATAAATATATATATATATATATATATATAAAATCAGTGCCCACAACCTACATCAAAGGATTAAATTAAATGCTGGGCATCAGTTTCCTATGTAATTTTAACACATAGTTAAAAAGGATAATCAGTAAACTAGAGCATGGCTTCTCAAACTTAAAGGCAACCACATTATAACTTGTGGATGTGTTCAAAGTGCAGGTTCTGATTTAAGTCTGTGCACTAAGGCATGAGATAAACTGCATTCTAACATTCTGAAAAGGAATTTTTGCTAGGCCTCTGCCCTACAGGTCCAGAACTCAGGAACAATTCAACAAAAGCACAACTCTCACTCTCAATTCCTTTTTCTACAGTCAAGTGTGAATATGGTTTCCAATGCGCAACATTCACATACATGTCAGACACTGTTTTAGACAAAGGCAATACATAAAATAACAAAACACATAAAATCCATACCTTCATGGAGCACATAATCTAACATGTGCTCCATGTTTATTTCTTAAATAAGAAATTAATTAATTTCTGAAATAAGAAATGAAGAGAGTGCTGAAAGAAGCCAGGTGCAGTAGTGCATGCCTGTAATCCCAAAGACTCAGGAGGCTGAGGCACAAGGATCACAAGTTCAAAGCCAGTCTCAGCAAATTAGCCAAGCCCTAAGGAATTAAGCAAGGTCCTGTCACCAAAAAAAGGTTTGGGAGAGGGAGGAAGCTAAAAGACCTTACCTAACCTAGATCAAGACAGAGGAAGATTTCTAAAGTGACATCTAAGGGAAGCCTAAGTAAGATGGAATTCCTCCAAGTAAAGTGCAGTACAACTTAAGATCTACAGGTAAGAAAAAGCATATCACAGTTGAGTTACCCAGTATTCGCTATCTCTAAAGTCAAGAATGTGAAACAGACAATATCTAAGAGATAAAATTGATAGGGCAGAGTGAGCAAAGGCTAAAACATGAAGAACTTATAAGTCACTTTAAATATTCTGGACCTTTCCCAAAAGTAACAGGAAAATTTCATGAATAAATTTGTGCCTTAAAGACAAGAATTAACAAAATGGAGAACAGACTGACACACATAAATGAATTAGGGGTTTCTAGAGTGATCCAAGTAAGGATATAGATGGATTAAACTACTATAGTAATAATTAGGATGGGAAAGAAATGGATTAATCTGACCAACAACTAGAAAGTAAATATTTATAATATATGTCCAATGAATGGATGTGATATGAGGTGGAGCAAGGAAATATGATAGAGACTCATATCAATTCAGAACATTCATATCAATGATTCGGAAGAACTAGGTAATGGCGGTACTACAGACAAGTCAGGAAACACAAGAACAATAAAGTTCAGTAAGAGAACCTTATTAATTTTTAGGGAAAAAAGTAGAAATGTGCAACAAACTGACTGGAATACAGGTTTCAAATTCAGGAGGCTAATATGTGCTGGAAATGCAGAATAATAAATTCAATAATGATGGCCACTTCTGGTCAAAATGGAATGAATAACAGAGGCCAGATTTAATATCCTGCCGAAAACAGGACGTTCATATGTTCAAACTTAAACATATGAAATGATGATTTACAGACACTCAACATAAGGCAGCACAAGGTAAGGATCCCTGAGAGACAAAAAATAGAGTGAGCTCACTATCATAGTTTATAGACTGTGACACAAGTAAGAACCTGGGGAGAGCTGAAGCAATGTAATCCAGGAAGACCAAGGCTTGCTAAGTTTGTGGGTTTGAATTCTAAAGGGAAGGAAATAGCCCAGAGGTCTCTCTTTAGATTTAATCTAAGCAGTGACCAGTACATGCACAGAGGATATTCTCCAAGGTTGAGAACTGCCTGAAAGGATTAAAGGGCATAAACCTAAAGAAAGTGGATGGAGCGGGCTGGAGTGGTGGATTGGTGGTTACAGTGCTTGCCCAGCATGCACAAGTACACGAGTTCAAACCCCAGCACCATGTACGCAAGTAAGTGTCAGAGCAGAGAAGACCATGTGAAAAACTCAAGTTGGTTCTCTCTTTCTCTCTCTCACTGTCCTTCTCTCTTAAAAAAAAAAAAAAGTGGATAGAGGCAACAGGGATGAATATAAAAATAATTGTGCTGAAGTAAAGTCATGTTTGAGGGGAATAAAGGACAATATATGGGCTGGAGCAGTTGCTCAGCAGTTGTGGTGTTTGCCTTGCAGGCGCAATGACCAGGGTTCAAATCCTAGCACCATGTGCACAACAAAGTATTGGAGTAATAAAGACCAAATGAAAAACTAAATAAAATTGATTCTCTCTCGCTGTCCTTCTAGCTCTTTAAAAAAAAATAGAAAAAGGACAATGTAAGAAAAATATGATTACATTTATTATAACAACACAATAAAATTGGTTGCTGTGGGGGCTGGAAGAAAGGATCACAGAAGAGCACAGGTAAGCTTTTGGGAATGACAGATTTTTTCCTTCAGTATCCTGACTATGGCGATGGTTTCATGATTTTATACATGTGTTCAAACTTATCAAATTGTATACTTCAAATAAATGCAAATTATCACAGGCCAATTACGCCTAAATAAAATTTTAAAAACTGAAGTTACAGAGGTGCTGAGATTGCTGAGAAATCTTATATAGATTTCAAAGACGGACTAGCATAGGACCATAAAGATTGCCAACATTTAAGGAAGTAGTAAAGCAGCATCTAAGGAGCGTCCAAAGAATTAGAAGAGAAATTTTAAGTGTAGCTTCCCTGAAGCAAAACAAAGTTTTTTCTCAGGAAGAGAAAAAGAAAGAGCAATCAATGTTTAACACATGATAAGGACTAAGACCAAATTCTAAAAAGGAGAAAGATTATAAGGTAGGCATCAGGTAGAGGAGAAAGAACACCAAGACATACAGTCCTGATTCTTTTCCAATAGTTTACCTAGAAAAACCAAGAAATCTAGAGGCTTTAGAGGAGAGGTGATTGGGGTTTTTGTTTGTATGTCTGTATTTGGTGTGTGTGTGTGCGTGTGTGCGCATGTGTGTTTGCTTTTGTTTTTTGAATGCTGAGGATTAAATCTAGGGTCCAGAGTGTATGTGATCTTGCCAAAAAGCTACACTCCTATCTTTTCTAGAGGAATTTCTATTTCAGATTTGACAGTTAAGAAAAAACATGAATCCCAGATGCCAAGAGATTCTTTCATTTGCCATTAGCATTACCCCTAACTAATATGCAATAGTCCACATAATTTTTAATTGTCCTTAATTGAGTCTTTAAATAAATTAAATCAGAAGTTAATGCATACACTCATTGAGAAGGAAGAAAAGTTCAATTTGGAGGTGTATCTCCCCATCTAACTTCAATAGAGAACTAAATACTTGAAATTCTTCCAATTTTTCTTTTTTAATGAGTAACAGGGTTATTTATACTTCTCCAATCAGACAAGTAGAAAAATAAGACTTTTTTGCCTCATGTTAAAATAAAAACTTATGTTTACATGCAGATGTACATCATCACTACACATAAGAATTCAATAAATTAAATTTAGCAATCTTCAAAACAGATTTATTATATAACCTTAAAATTTCAAGAGCATAAACCAGTCATCCCTCAAAGCAAGTATGATAAAATAGCTGTTTAATTGCTTATTTTAATTCCTCATACAGATTCAATTTACTATATTTAGTAAATTAAAGAAAGTTTAAAAATAGATTTTAATCAAGTCACTTGACAGCATGTTTTTTTAAAAAGAATTTAACCTCAAGCTAAAAAAAATCACTGTAATATATTTTAACAGGGGCATTTTAAGCATTAGTTAAAAGATGTGAAAATAACAAGTCAAATATGACCATATACATTAACAGATTGGCTTTACTGGTTCATGTCATTAAAAATACTACCTCTGCTCTCTACCTCCTATCAGCAGCCTAATCTCCATTTGTACAGAATAATGTATGACCAGAAAAGCCTACTAATCTATTATATTGTCCAAACCAATCTCTAAATCTAACTTAATAAAAGTTTTCATAGTAAATCCCATTTTACAATGATGCAACATTTCTATCTGCAATACAACAGTATTTACTGCATTCTTATGCAACTAAAGAGGAAAGTAAACCATAGCAGCTTGAGAGTTCAAATTAATACAAAATTCTATCAATGATAAAAACAGAACATTAATCAGATTTTAAGAAATTATTTTGTGATATTTCTAAAAGATTCTGTCTGTGGCCCATCCTGTTTACATTTTCTTTTCTTTTCTGATATTTAACCAAAGAAAATATTTGTGTTTGAAAGACTACATACTAAAAAAAGAAAAAAAAAAAAAAGAAAGACTACATACTCCCCAAAAGTAGTTTTACAAATTGTCCAAAAGAGCAATTAAAGAAAACAGTAGAAAGTAAAGACATGGAAAAAAAGATTCATTCTTTGTAGTCTATTAGACGAAGCTACAAGAAACAACAGTGAAAAGAAAATACTGAAAACAATGTATTTCTCACTATATTTAGTGCTAGGTCCATGTTAACAACTTGGGAAGACTTAACCAGCAATTAAATAAATATGCCATAATTATAGGAGTATAAATGTTAGTACCTGAAACTCTGCAATCAGCTAGTGAGCAGTCCTAATGTCTCCTGACAAACTTATCCCAGTCAAGAGTAGCAAAGGGAAAGTGAAATGAGGTAAACAGGAAACAGCATAGATAAAATGCTTTTTATTAGGGGTAAGCTTCACAGTGGTATCGATTAGAATCTGATTCTTTCCTAATCAACAGAAAATGTTATGAGGCAGAAAAAGATATTATTAAGCACCACATGACAATTCAAGATGACAGAAATAGAAACAAGCAGCAGACATGCTAGGAGGATGCATCCAGAGAAAGAGAAAAGAGGAATAGAGGAGAATGAAACTTGAAAAATCACTTCTTGGTGATAACCATACAGACACCACAACACACCACTATAGCAGTACCTCCTTCTCAGAAAATAAGAATATCTCCCTCTGTTATGTACTTTCATAATAGGAAATGTCAGAAGTTCTTAAACTCTAGCATGCATCAAGACTACCTGGAGAGTTTGTTTGAACAGTAAGCTTAGGGCTGGAGTAGTGGCTCAGCAGTTAGGACACTTACCTGGCATGCATGAGTACATGGGTTGGAACCCCAGCACCACGTACACAATGAAGAGTCCAAGCAACGTAAGTCACACGGAAAGCTAAATAAAAATTCTTTCTCTCTCACTGTCCTTCTCTCTCTTAAAAAAAAAAAAAGAAAGAAAAAGAAAAAGAAAAACAAACAAACAAAAAACAATAGGCTTGGAGTGAGGCCAGGGAATTTGTATTTCTAACAAGTTCCTAAGGCATGGTATAGCTAGACCCAGAAGCATACTTTAAGAACACTGTTCTCTATTTCCCTTCTTTAACACTCATCTAAGTCAGCACCACTTAATTAACATCTGTCTTCTCAGAGGAGAGGGACTCTATTAAATTAATCATTGAATGGATTGTAGCACACTGCCTAATATATCATAGTGTCCAAAAATTACTTATTGAATAAAGACTGTTGTGAAACACAAGGAAGGCATGGACAGAATATAAGTGAATGGTGAAATGGGACTAGGGGCAGGGTCCACTTACAAGAGAAATACACATATAAAAACAAACAGAGAAAGAACACAAATTTGTAATGGTGGGGGTGGGAGCATAGAACACTGCTAAAACCCTTCCCTAGCACGCATAAGGCCCTGGGTTCCATCCCCAGCACCACTTAGAAAAAATAAATAAGTGTTTACAGAAGAATTGCTCAAGTCTAAATGCAAATTGCAGTAACCAGACACGAATTTCACAGGGAGGTCACAAACCAGAGAAATCTGAGTGACACTGCAGCAGAAAAAAATGCACAAGTTTAAGAATGATTTTTGTTAAAATTAATTATCTATGAGTCAGACTCTATATTAAGCGGTTACATTTTAACCAACTCTTCCAAGATAGCTATTTTCTACATTTTACAGATAAGTAAGCTGGACATTTAGGTAATTAAATTATTTGCCTAATCAGAGATGAAAACTTGAATTTGTTTTCTGACCTCATCTCCTAGAAGAATGGCATTGGGAAAATTATTTATTTACTTTTTATTTCTTATTCAACTGTTGCTCCATCCATTAAATCAATTTTTGCTGTTTTGGATCACTTAATGAATACCTTTAGATGGTAAATGACATAGTGGTCAAGGGCATTAGGGTATAAAGTCAATAAACACAGTAGTGCATGAGTCTGAATACCAGATACAACAATTACTTCTTCATGAAACAGGAATAATGACACCAACAACTTAATGTCTAGTAATAAACCTAGCTTTCAATTACCATTGTCATTACCATTCTTAATGCATATATCAACACAAATAAATATTAGCCCCAATTTAAAAGTGAGGAAGCTGAAGCTTAGATAGACCAGGAACTGGGTTACAAAATTAACCTAAGTATCTGGTAAGTTTGGTTACTGTATCTATACTCAAAAATACTGTTAATTAAAATTCTGTCTTTAAAAGTTGCAATTAAGAAATCAAAAGTAATGGGTGTTTCCATACACAAGAAGAGTTTCTGTGTATGCAATGAGGCCGGAATACAGGCAACAGAGAGAGATTTTGCAAGAGAAGTAACTTCCAAATAACAACAGCCAAAAAGGTAGTGTAAGAGAAAAATAACAAAGCAGGTGACAATATTATGTTCTCCTCTGTATGTCCAAAGCTCATAACGTCATATAGGTCTTTAAGACATACTTGACCTAAAAGATATCCACTATCTCAGAAGTTGGACTTCTCATTTTAAGGTACATATACTCTTCCTGGAAATATACCATGGCATTCTGCACTAATGCAATATATATATGACATATTCCTAAAGCTTTAAAAGTATTCAACAACTGGGGAATTGAACAAGAGTATTCAAAGAACTAAGTATCTATGATAGTACAACTTGAGCACCTTACAATACAGAATTATATCCTCTTGTGACCATAAGTGATTGGTGGCAATTTTAAGAAGCACTGGTTTATATAATAAATCTGTAAGTGGCACAACACTAAGGTTTTTATTATAAACCAATATGATCAATTTATAGCTGTCAAGCCCTATCTATGTGAATATTAATGACTGCTATTTTGTAGAAAAACAAAAACAAAAACCTATGATTCACCTTACTTCCCTGGGAAATGGCTCATGAAACACATAGTTTTCTCTCCAACAAGAGTTGCTTTTATGATTAACATTTATAGAAGATTCTCTACCACTATATCTTAAAACTACATAATGCAAACTGTTTTCATCAAGCAATTTAAAGGTAACAGATTTGTGTTAATCTTTTTACCATTATGTAATTCATTATCTAGTATCTTCCATACAAAGCTTTTCATCCACTAATAAAGGCCCAAGTATTAGAAAGAAGTTGAATGTTTCTGTCGTGTCTCTTGTTCCCCCTAAATTGATGTTATCCAACAGAAATAAATTATAAAGGACTGGGGATGGCAGAGTGCATGATTAGCAAGCATAAGGTCCTGGGCTCAATTCCCAACAATACATGAGAGAAAAGAAATAAACTATAAAACATACATTTAATTGTAAACATTCTAGTAGTCACATTAAAAAAGTACAAGAAGCCAGGCATGGTGGTGCACATCTGTAATCCCCGCAACTGGAGAAAGGATCACAAGTTCAAAGCCAGCCTCAGCAACTTAGCAACTTAATAAGATCCTGTCTCAGAAGAAAAAATAAAAAGGACTACAGATGTGTCTCACTGGTTAAGTGCCCCTGGGTTCATTCCCTGGTACCAAAAGAAAAAAAAAAGTAAAAAGAAACAAGTAAAATTACTTTTAATAATGTATTTTATTTAATCCAACATGTGAAAAACGTAATTTCAACATGTAATTTATAAAAAAATTAATTAGGTATCTAATATTTTAAAACTATTTTAATAATTTAATATTACTATTTTTTTCAAAACTAGTCTTCGAAGTCCAAGATGTTTTTTATATTCATTGTACAACTCAATTCAAGATCCTTCATATTGCACTCACTCAAGTCACATATGGCTGGAAAAATACAAAATATTTCCAGGCAGGGAAACATAAAGGCTGAAGACTACAAATTCCTTACATTCATGCCTACCTAATCTGCTAAAATGATTAAAAAAGAGGGCCTTTATACACCTCCCCTTTTATTGTGTGTCAGGGTAAAACTGTGAAACTGAATGCAAAAAGATGTAATGCAAAATAATAAATGCAAAAGGCATAAACCTCTGCACTTGCAAAATTAAAATGATTCAGTGGTACATCAACAATCCAGATACCAAAAAAAAAAAAAAATCACCTAGTGAAAGTGAAATTAGTAGAGTACCTACTATATCTGATATTCGTCTATAAAAAATACTAATACCTTTATCAGTCAGTGATTCCTGAACATAGCCCAACTCAAAACAGGTAAAATGGCTTCAGAACTGGGAAACTCTATTAAAACCTTTTTGCTGGTAACATGCTATTTTGTTCATAAATCCAGATGACTTTGCTTTTGCCAATAACACCACCATCCACACCATCTCTCTCTCTCTGCTCAGCCTTAGAAAACAATATACAACAATCCCTCCCTTCTGCCCTCAAGGCAGGAACACGTAACTTTGCTTCAAAACTTTTGCTTTTCCTTCCTCAGGAACTTCTCAATTCTTTTAGTGTATTAGCATGTACACTGAATTTAAGAGAGTAATATATTATACAGGATTTTCCAAATGTATCTAACTAGCTGAACTCTTCTCCAGGTCAGGAGATCACTGATATTCATGCACTGACTCCATTAGTTAAACATGCTTAGCCCTTAGACCCTGGCTCTTTTATATCTAAGCTACCTCCCTAGATAACTTGTCTATTTTTACATGGTTTAAATAATATAATTATTTCTCAAAGAACTGCCCAGAGCAGTAACAGCATCACTTAGGAACATATTAGAAATGCAAATTCTGAAACACCAACCTAACTTTATGAACGGGAAACTACGTGAGTGGTGTTGTGGAACATTTCCCAAAGGTTCATGTGTGGAAGGCTTGGTCGCCAACATAGCAATGTTCAGAGGTGGAGCCTTTAAGAAAGTATTGCATTGAAAAGGCTTTAATCTCATCAGTGGATCAATCCATTTATGGATTCATCTGAATTGACTATTTGGGACGTGGTAAAAGGCAGGAGGTGGAACCTAGTTAAAGGGAGTGGGTTCTTCCTTGGAGACTGTATCTTGTCCCTAGCCTCCTTTCTCTCTCTGTTCCAAGATGCCATAAGGTGAGCAGCTTCCCAAAGCCACACCTTCTCAACCATAATGTTTACTCTCACTTCAGGCTCAAAGCCATGAAGCTATCCAGTTATGGACTGGAACCTCTGAAACTGTGAGACAAAATAAAATTTCACTTTTTTAAGCTGATTTTATTGTGCTTTAAAAAAAAAAAAAACAATCAGTAGGGTTCGATGGCACATGTCTGTAATATCACCAACTCAGGAGAATCACAAATTTTTGAGCCCAGCGAAGCTCTAGACAATGTAGCAAGACCCTGTCTGTCTCATAGTAAAAACTGAAAAGCGGTGGAGATGTAGCTTCATCATTGAAACCTTTGGCTTCAATCCCCAGTTACCAAATAAAATAAAATATGGAATCATACACACTACAGATTTAATAACAATAGTGAATACATACTTATAGCTAAGGAAAAAACCCTTCCCTTAAGATTGTACATTTCAGTCATGAGTCAATCCAAGCTACTCAGAAGGCTGAGGAAGGAGGATCTCAAGTTTGAGGGAAGTCTTGGCAAGACCCTGTTCCAAAATAAAAAATTAAAATAGGCTGATGATGTAACTCAGTAATAAAGCACCCCTAGGTTCAATCCCTAGTACCAGTGAAGGGCAAGAATGTGAGCTGGGGGTGGGGGATCTTGTATTTTCAGATGAAAGATATTTTTAATGAAAGATTTTAAATATATCATGTTGTATCTATGAAGGTAGGGGCAGAATGGAGGGAGGCAGGGAGAGAGGAGGTATTAGGTAGGGGGCTTATCAATACACTGGGGAATACTCAACTCCCATTAGAAGCCTACCTATACATAGGCATGCAGAGACACTCAGAACTGTCAACAATTATTATACATGTATATGTTCATTTCAAATCATGGTATGGTGGGATTACAGAGGAGACGAGTTTAGGGAATGGATGAAGGCAGGTAGATCCTGGTTTAGGATTGGCCTTAACTTACTATCTCACTATGTCAATATCCATGTATGCATGAATATGTAACAACAATTCCCTCCAATATGTAAGACTATGTTGAATTAAAAAAATAAATAAACAAAAAATATGAAAAAAACACCATTATGGTGTTCATTAACAGCCTTCAAAGAAAAATCTCTGCGACTAGCCACACATATGTTAGTAAAAGTAGAAAATAACACTGAAAGGAATACTAAAGTAGGTTGCCTACACCATCTGAAATTGTATCATAACATGTAATTCTTCCAATAAAAGAATATATTATGATATTTTAAACCATAGGAAGATAGTTTTCTTATTTACATTTTTTAAAGTTTATATTGATATTTTATGTTTAAAGCCCTATTAAAACCAGCAAATCTGTTAACTGCATAATTTACATTAAAAACATCATCATTCTGCCTTGGCATCATTATATGTATTAGGACAAGGCCCCTCCCGTCCACCATGTTCTCTTTATTTTCATTAACACTTATTTCAATAAGCATCTATGAAAAGTCTATGTATCATCAGTAAATTTAATATGGATTCAAAGACTATTAAGTTCAGGAAGAAGTGATGATAGACTAGTTAATCATATTCAGAAAGTAAAAATAGAAAAGCAGCAAACAGAAAAAATGCCTTAAACAAAGATCTTAAGATAGCCACTTAAACAGATTCTGAAACTAAAAAATACTCTTCAAAGAGTCCTATTCTATGTTGGAATTCAGGATAGTCCCTGAATTACAGAAACAAAAATCTTAGTCAATAAGCACAGTAGTGCTTAAAAGATTTAGAATGTTCAGGAGAAAAATCATATTACAACTCATTTGTAGGAACACAACTTTTTTTTTTTCAGGGCTGAGAACCGAACTCGGGCCTTGTGTATGTATGTATGCTAGGCAAGCGCTCTCTGCCTCTGAGCTAAATCCCCAACCCCGGAACCCAACTTTAAATAAAACAGTCTTCTGTGATTCTCATAACCACCCTGGTATAAAATCAATATATATATACATACACATACACACACACACACACACACACACACACACACACCATATATCAAGGATCAGGAACTTCGTTCAGAGTTGCACAGCTAGAATAAAGTCCAAGATCTGTTAGTCCTTGGCCTGTGACTTTTTACTATATCTAGTATATGAGGATATCTAGATATCTGGCAATTGTTAATTCCTTGCTTCAACTAATATTCTAGTTTTGGACTCTTCACTAATGGATGTAAGTTTCAAGCTGAACTGCTTATTCAATTCAGTTTGCTTCCCTCTATCCCCTCTATGAGGCAAAAGCATCATCCACACATAAAGATCAAAGCACAATCCAAGGCTCTTTATGGTTCCCAGAGTGGGAAACCCATAAAGTTAAAACCAAATCACATCAAGTCTACTTACACATCTGAAAAATTCCAAGTCATAAAATGGCACTCATTTCCCATTACACCTATTTCTAGAGGGCAGAGAAAATAAAATATAGAAACAGTTCTAAAATATGTGAATAAACACTTAGAACTGAATAAAAGACATAGGAGAAAGGAACAGGACAATAAGAATCTCAGAAAATTTCCATACCTCATTTGGAAAAAAAACTAGTAAACACAGAGCAATTGATTGGGATCCCATGGCCATATCAAAAAAGAAAGCTTCACATTGCTAAATATCTATCCACTCATTATTTTCCCATTACACAGAAATTGAAGTTGATAGATTCTAGAGTGAAGTGAATATAAATTCAAATCACAGCACCATCAGTTATTTGCTATGTAAAGTTAGGAAGGTGGTTAGCTTTTTCAATGACATGAAGATTCACCCACATTTTAAACTTAGGATTAAATAAAAGCACTTACTCAAAGTATCTGCCAGAAGAGTTCTCAAATAATAAAGGGTAGCTATTTTTATTTACAATGACAGCATGAAAACATGATATCATTTTATTTTTTGCCTTGTAATTAGTGATCAGCACTTTTAAAATAGCAATTTTCTGGATGCTTTTTTTCCATCTTTACATTCCAAGTGACAAGAGTTTATTAGTAACCTCAAGAAATATAAGAAAAAGTAGATTTTTTAAAGTCAAGAAAAATAACCCAAATAGGGAAAAACGTCATGATACTGGAATTAGCAAGGACATTTTGGACATGCACTCAAAGCACAGAAAACAAAAGCAGAAATAAACAAATGGGATTGCATCAACTAAAAAGTTTCTGCACAGCAAAAGAAACAATAATCAGAGACCCACAGAATAGGAGAAATTATTTTCAAATTACATCTCTTATCTTATCCAAAATAGATGAGGAACTCAAACGTCTCAATAGCAAAAATAAATAACCTGATTTTTTTTTTTTAAGAGAGAGAGGGACAGAAAGAGAAGCAATTTTTATTTAGATTTTCATGTGACTTTCATTCCTCTTACACTTTGTTGTGTACATGGTGCTGGGGTTTCAACTCATGTACTTACACATGCGAGGCAAGCGCTGTAACCAAGAGTGCTCCAGCCCCTAAATAACCTGATTTTAAAGATGGACAACAGATATAAACAGATATTTTCAAGACATACAAATGGCCAAAAAGCATAAGAAAAAACATTTAACATCACTGTTGAACATTTGAAATATAAACCAAAATAACAATGAGATATCCACCTCACTACTGGTAGAATGGCTATTATCAAAAAGACAATATAATGACCAGAATATATACACATCTTATACACATTTTATATTGTTTTGTTAAAATTTTGCAAGATTGCTCAAAAAAAAAAAAGACAAAATAAACGCTGGTCAGGATGTAAAGAAAAAGGAAACCTTACATACGCTGTTGGCAGGAATATAAAGTAGTATAGTCATTATGGAAAGTAGTCTAGAAGTTCATCAAAAAAATTAAAAATTGAACTACCATACGATCCAGCAATCCACTTCTGGACATCGCTAAAGGAAATGAAATCAATATGTCAAAGAGACATCTGCATTCCTGTTTGTTTCAACCCTATTCACAATGGCCAGGAACTCATCAAGTGTCTACCAACTAATAAATGGAAAAAGAAAATGAGGTGTATGTATAGAACAGTGGAATAGTATTCAGTCATAAAAAATGAGGGTCTTTTATTTGCAACAATATGGATAGAACTGGAGATGTTAATTATGTTAATGTTAAATGAGTAAGCATAAAGACAAATACTGCATGAATTTACATATCTGTGGAATCTAAAAATATGATCTCACAGAAGTTGATATTTGAACAATAATAACCAGAGATTGGGGGGAGTAGGGGTGAGGAAGGGTTGGAAATGTGTACTAAGTGGTGACTAGAAAGAAGAAATAAATAAATATGGGTATCCTATTGCACGGCAGGGTGACTATAATGGTCTGTATATTTCAACAAAGCTAGAAGAAAAGGTTTTAAATTTTTTACCACAAAAAAAGGTAAGTATTTATGTAAATAGGATTTCCCCAATTTGAATATTATACAATGTACACATGTATAAAAATATTACATGGTACCCCATAAATATATAAAATAAAATGTCTACATTAAAATTGCTTAAATCAAAAAGAAAAATAGAGGAAAGAAAGCAAATAAGACTTGAATTGGATAATCTGCTTACACTAACTTGAGACTATTAATGAATTCTGTAAATCAATGTTGCTCACAAGTAGTGTTGATGGTTTACCTTCATCAGAATTAACTGGTGAGATTTTTAAAAAGAAGATTCATCAGGCCTATTATAGTCTAAATTTCCCTTAGTGATTTTTAGGCAAATAAAGTTTAGTAGCATTTGTTTTAAATAGCTCAGTGTGAATGTCTGACATGGCAACTTATAAAAGAAATGCTATACTATATGTAGTGATTTAATATCGATGCAGTTGACTTAAAATATATGAGGGCTAGGGATATAGCTCAGTGATATAGTACTTGCCTCACTTGTACCAGACCTTGGGTTTGATCCCCAGCACCACACATAACAATAAAATGAAAGATGATTAACTACATTATTTATAAAGAAATAAATTGACAAAAAATAAATACAAGTATAAAGCATATGTAAATACACATTCTGGGAAAAGTACTAAATATTGACAAATATGAAATTGTCAAAGGAAATAGATTAAAAGTAGTCCATCTTATATACCAAACAGAAATGTGCCATCAAAAATAACTAGACCTAGTGAGAAATTTATTTGCATTCTTTTCATAAAGGATTATTTTCTTAAGAGATATACAAAGCAAATCTTAAAATAGTTACAAGAGGCCACAAATCAAGGGCTGAGGGCTGCAACTATGGCCTAACGTTTTTTAAAAGTGAGTTTTCATTACTTAAAGGATCAGGATCTGGAGATAACTGAGCAGGATTAAGTGTTCCTCTTGTTGCATTCCACCTTTGCAAAATCCTCCTTCAATTAAAAAAATTATATATCAGACACTCAAAAAGAAAGTTTATTATTTAGAATCTTCTCTAATTCTTGGTCATTTAGGAATCATGCTGTACTTTTAGACCATTAACCATTGACCAAATACTTATTTTTTTTTTTAAGAGAGAAAGACAGTGAGAGAGACAGAGACACAGAGAGAGACAGAGAGAGAGAGAGAGAGAGAATCCATTTTTATTGAGTTTTTCTCATGGCTTCCATTGCTCTGACACTTAGTTGTGTACGTGGGTGCTGGGATTTGAACCCATGTACTCAGGCATGCCAGGAAAGCGCCATAGCTGCTCCAGCCCCTAAATACTTTATATTATCAAAATTTTACACCAAACCTGTATTTACTAGAATATGTCCTTGAAAGGGCATTTTTGTTTATTTATTTAATCCCATATCATTATCTTATTTAGAGTCATAAATTATTTTTTTAGAAAATCAACATTTTTAAATGTAATATTTAAAATGAAGTCCCAAATGTGATACCAAATTACTTCAAGATCAGACTAGACTTTTTTCTAAAGCTTCAAAGTATATACTTCAAAAAAAAAAAAAAGGAAAGAAAACATACTGTGTTCACAAAGTTAACAAGCATCTACTCTTTGCATAAAACAAATTTTTTTTATAAATTTTATTTCGTTTTTCATGTGGCTTTTATTGCTCCAAGACTTCGTTGTGTACGTGGTGCTGGCGTTCAAACTCGTGTACTCGCGCATGCTAGGCAAGTGCTGTAACTGCTGAGCCACCGCTCCAACCCCAACAAATTCTTTTTTTTTTTAATCAATTTTTATTTAGTTTTTCATTTGGCTTTTATTGCTCCAAGACTTCGTTGTGTACGTGGTGCTGGGGTTTGAACTTGCGTACTCACACATGCCGGGCAAGCTCTGTAACCACTGAGCCACCGCTCCGGCCCTCAACAAATTTTTTTTAAAAGAGAGAGGACAGTGAGAGAGAAAAAGAGAATCAATTTTATTTAGTTTTCCGCGTGACTTTCGTTGCTCTGAGACTTCGTTGTGTACACGGTGCTCGGGTTTGAACTCTCGTACTCACGCATGCCAGGCCAAGTGCCGTAACTGCTAAGCCACCGCTCTAGCCCCACAAAAAAAAAAATTTTTTTAAATTTTGTAGTAAACATTCAGTCACTGCATTCATCATTGACCCCAAATAACAATTCTTCAATTTCTAAATTGGATGGAAGGGTAGTTTACTAAATCTTTTTCCAAAAGTCAACAATAATTATGTTTCAGGGTTGAACTATAAGGTTTGCTATGCATCCCAGTAAATATTTTTAAAAATACTAGACTAAAACAATGAAAGAAAAATTTCATTTCTTCTCCAATCTCGAATGATAGTACTTCTCATAAGATTCTCAATTTAAAAAAATAAATCTTATTTTTTCAAAGCAAATTTATAAATACAAATATCATTTAAATTTGCTTTTTATTTTTCTTATTTATTTTTCTTAAACACATCCTCAGACCATAACCATGCTATTAAATTCTTATTTCCAAAACAATTTTCATCAGGTCCAAAAATAACAAGAGATTAAGTCTAACTGGAAAAGATTTATTTTGCTGACAAATTATTCTATTTGGTTCATCTTCCATCCATCCTTCCCATTGCTAACCCACAGTAATTAACTACTTAAACTGCCAAATAATTTAAGATCTATAGTTAGTTGGCTCAATAAACTCTTCTCAACATATTTCTATTATATCATAAAAGACTCCGGCAGTCAATTAAAATAAAAATTGTTAAGTATAGAAAAACTGATTTCACATTTCATCTCAAGTATACACAAGGAAGAATTAAAATGATCTTCCCTTTTCATTTGTGTTTAAGAACAAGAACAGAAATTTTATTGTGCCTAATTAATCTACTGCTTACCCTATTCTGACATGTATCTCCTCTCTCTAGACTTCATTTCATTCCAAGTTTAAGTCTCTGGGTTTTATCATTTACGACAACTTACAACTCCCTGTCTTGCTTCAAGAGGGCTCAATTTTTAAAAGTAACTCTAGAAGCTGATTAAACAGTTCAGTTTTCTAAAATCAAACTGCACCAAAACTTGACATCCCATATCAGAGCCTTTATTTTTTCTTCTGATGGAGTTAACAGTACCATATCTCACAATAAACAAGCATTTTAAACTATTCACAGACATTATCTTGTTAATCTTTACAATATTTCTATAAGGAAGCAAACAGGTTACATCACTTTATAACTTGGAGGATTCCAATTCTTTTTTAGACTCCTCCTAAAGTTTCTTAAAGAGATTATAATGTTATTTGATATACTAGTAAAATAACCTGTTAGGCACAAACTGCATCTTAATAATTTAAGAAGGCAACTCAAATGTATTAGAAGGATTCCTTTCATTTGTAGAACTCTTTAAATGGAAATGGTTTCAAAAAGTACAAACTGGGTTTAGTTCTCCTTACATGGTTAAATAAATGTAATAAAGCTTCCATCTCCCTAAAGAAAAGAAACAAGCATTTAGCTTCCTTTTTTTGTTCAAACTATATTTCATGGTAACTAAACTGATAAAAGAAAATTTATAAAATACAAAGGAAAAGTATAATTAGAATATAACCATCTTGTAAGCACTAATAAGAAAGAACTTGGGGGCTGGAGCTGTGGCTCAGTGGTTACAGTGCTTACCTGGCATGCGTGAGGACACAGGTTCAAACCCCATCACTGCATACACATCAAATTGTCGGAGCAAGGAAAGCCACATGAAAAACTAAATAAAACTGATTCTCTCTTTCTCTCTCTCTCACTGTCCCTCTCTCTCTTTTGGAGGAAAAAAAAAAAAACCAAAACCTTAGATCAGCAATTCCCAAAGCACAATCCAAGCAACTCTGTAGGTCCCCAAGACCCCTTCAGAGTCTGTAGCCTGAAAACTATTTTCACAATAATAATGTTACCTGACCTTTTTACCCCCTCTAATTCTTTCACGATTGTATACTAAGTATATGACCTGTGATATATTTGCAACAAACTGCAGTGAGGCGGACATTAAAATTCAGCTGTTTTCTTTTCAGCAGTGCAAATAAAAAGATTCACAAAAATGTAAAACAAGGTCAATCATGTAAGTTTTTGTTTTAGAAAATAGTTTTCACAAAAATATATTTATGCAAATATGTAATGGGCTTATTATTGTCATCTTAAATGAATAGCAACCTGGCAAGGTGGCGCACATCTGTAATCCCAGCAGCTCAGCTTGGGAAGCTGAGACAGGAAGAAAGCAAGGTCAAAGCCAGCCTCAGTAACTTAGCAAGATCCTGTCTCAAAATAAAAAATAAGACTAGGCTAGGGATATGGATCAGTGGTTTAGTGCAACTGGGTTCAATCCCTGGTACCCCAAAAATAAATGAATGAACAACACAGTTCTAAAATTTATCAGTTGTAAATCTCTAATAAGGTAAACACTATTAGATATAATGATATTTAAACATAAAAGACCTTTTGATTATTCAATAATGTTCAAGAATATAAAGATTCTCCATACTGCTTTCCAGAGGGGCTGTACCAGTCTGCAGCTCCACCAACAGTGTGTTAGTGTGCCTATCTCTCCACAGCCCCTCCAGCATCTATTGTTGTTTATTTTCTTCATCTTTGCCATTCTGACTGGTGTAAGGTGATATCTTAATGTGGTTTTCATTTGCATTTCTGATTACTAAAGATTTAGAGCACTTTCTCATGTATTCATTGGCTTGATCAATGTTCTCTGGTGAGAAGTCTCTATTTAGCTCTTTGGCCCATTTATCAATTGGGCTGTTGGTGTTTTTGTAGCTGACATTTTTGAGTATTTTATAGATTCTGGATATGAGACCCTTGTCTGAGGAATCATAGTCCATGATACTCTCCATTTCTGTAGGAA
>PVKS010004820.1:0-89921 GCA_004027875.1 Aplodontia rufa
CTGAAGTAAAGGGTCTTCTTTGAAGTAGTGGAGGTACAACTAAAACCACAGTCTTTCAATTCTTTAAAATTCTTAAATTTCTTAAGAAATGCAGAGTGTGTAGGGCACAGGCAAGCCAGAGTCCTTTGTGTGCACATTCTCAGGGAGGCAGTCAGCCTAGTGGGGAAGAAAGACTGTCCCTGAGAACCTTAGTGCCCCTTCTGGCAGAAGGGTATGGGACTGGAGTCAGGGTCCAACTCTGGGCCAAAGCCAGCGGGCAGTGCCTCAGGCAGAGGAGCTTCATTCTGAGTGTGCTGAGTCTCCAAGGGGACCTCTATGCTGGGTCTGAGAGGAGGAGGTGAGAAGCAAGGCAGGCCTCCCTGCAAGATCTTCATACCTGCTTAGTATCCGCCCCATGCTGGCTTTGCTGCTAGTTCCCCAGTGTCCCTGCTTCCCCACCAGGCCTCATTAATCCATAATGATAGCTGTTCCAGCAGACCAAAACCTGGTTTCAGAGCCCTCAAGACAGCTCTGTGGGCAGCCAGTCAACAGGAGAGAGGAGACTTGTTTGCAATCCTGCTTCAAGTGAATTAATCTAAAATCAATTCTAAAAATCAATGTCCAGAGAGTAAGGCTCATAAGACATTGGGGAGACAGAAGGCACAGAGCTGGGGCTGCTGATGGACATGGGTATTGCTCAGGCCTGGGCTGCCCCTTGTCAGCCTAGTTAGAACGTGCTGGCTGTGGGCACATGATAGGCATGAAGAGCACTTCCCATCCCATAGTATTTCCCTGACCTGAGAGAGAGAGAGAGAGAGAGAGAGAGGGAGTGTGTGTGTGTGTGTGTGTGTGTGTGTGTGTGTGTAGACCCAAGATAACTGGCTGGAGCTGTGGGTTCAGCTCTCTGCTGTGCAGAGTGATCTACCGATGGGGATGAAACTGCAGTCCTTAACTTGTCCTGGTGTGATTCTCAACCAGCTGAGCCAGCTTATTAACAACAGGGGCAAGCAAAGGCTCCATTATCTGAAGTGGTCCAAGGACTAGCACTTTGACTTCTCCTGGGAACTTGTTAGAAATGCAGAATCTTAGGCCTCACTCCACACCTACTAAATAACCACTCAAGATTTAACACAGGATAGCACAGTGACCTCAAACTGATTATATTCTAAGGGTCTACTGTGTGCCCAGAGCTGTGCTGGACACTTTGGCAGAAATCAATGAAGTGTATGGAGGTTCTGTATTCTAAGCTCCGTGTGTGTAAAGCCATCATGCAGAACACAGACTGGATCCGTCACTCTTTTGTGCTGGAAGGAAAACTCTATTCTTGTTTTGTGCCACCTCTTATTTTTCTTCTTCCCTCTGCTGTTCTTTCATTGTTTCACGTTGCTCTGCGTTGGACTGGCTCTAACATTCAACTTTCAGGATTCCTCCCAACTTTCTTGGTGGCTTTGGGGTTGTCTGAGTCCCTCCACGCCTCACTTTCATTATTTGCTTCTTCACCAACTTCCTGCTGGCTCAAGGTTTTGATGGAGGCCCTGATTTTGCAGAATACATGGATGAGGTTTTACTCTACCTCAACTGTGACTAATTTGGTTATTCTAATGAAAAGGGCCCTGACTCTTCTGTAATTCAGAAGGCAAAGAATAAGGCTTGGTGTAAAATTGCAGGATGGATCCTATTTGCTGTTAAGAAAAGACAGTCTGGGGGCTGGAGCGGTGACTCAGTGGTTATGGCACTTGACTGGAAAGTGTGAGGATGTGGGTTTAAACCCCAGCACCACGTGCACAACTAAGTGTCAAGCATCAAAAGCCACATGAAATACTAGATAAAATTGATTCTCTCTCTCTCTCTATCTTACTGTCCCTCTTTCTTAAAAAAAAAAAAAGCAAAGTGTTCGTTAAAAAAAAAAAGAAAAGACATTTTTGGGGCTAGGGAGGTGGCTCAGCAGTGGAGCACTTGCCTGGCATGTGTGAGGACCTGGATTTGAGCCCCAGCATTGCATATGCAGCCAACTGTCGGAAAATCAGAAACCAAAGGGGGAAAAATAAAATTGATTCTTTCTCTTTCTCTTAAAAATAAAGAAGAAAAGACAGTCTTATTTAATTGTTCCTTTAGTTGGAGGTCCTCTTGTTCTGGGACTTATTAAACATGCCTTTGGTTTGGGATTTCTATCTAAGTGGGCACTGAACGGACAAGTGACAGATGGCAATTACAGTAACCGGATGACATACCCTATTATCTTTCTTCTTCACCTGCAGAAGGCTGAGTAATTCTCCATCACTGTTGCTGCCATGTTCATTGCTGAGTCAAACTTATTGGTGGATTATGTCCTTTTAACATTTAGAAGAACAGCGGTTAGAATAAATAAGATGGGTGTCTTTTAAGTCTGTCAAGTGACTAGAAGATGATCTGTTGAAAGGGTTCCATTTGCCTCACTATTCTCTGTCAGTGCATCAGCTGGTGGCACAGGGCACCTAGCAGCTACCCTCCCTAGCTTCTTCTGGCTGCCAACAGCAAGAAGCAGGCCTCTTTAAATCTGAGTAACTGATGCTGTGGATTAATTGTGTGTCTTCAACTCAGACACCGTTGATAAGAATACTGTCAGCATTTCCATTAAGAAAAGATTAATGAATGATACGACAAACTGCTAGTTGTACCGGTGCTCAGATATACGTTCATTTTTCCCCCGAGTATTATTTTGTATGAAAATTTCATTCCTATGGCATTTTTTTTTAATACAGAGGGAGGGAGGGAGGAACGGAGGGAGAGAGAGAGAGAGAGAACCAATTTTATCTAGATTTTCATCTGGTTTTTTTTTTCTGACACTTGGTTGTGTAGTGGTGCTGGTCATTGAACCCTGTGCCCTCATGCATGCCAAGCAAGTGCTCTACCGCTGACCCATGGCTCCAGCCCTCTTGTGTCATTTTTATACAACGTTGTACAATTCTCCACTGTGCAGTGGAATAGCCACTAACCCCATGTAGTTATTTAAATTAATTAAAAATAAATGAAGGATTTAGTTCTTCAGTTGCACCATTTACAAATTTCAAGGGCTCAATAGCCCCACGTGGCTAATGGCAACGAGAAGGGCTATTTCTATCATCCCAGAAAGTTCTGTAGATAGTGCTGACAATGGCTGGGTAGCGTTTAGAAGAGCATGGTCAAGGGAAAAAATTATGCTGAGTGAAATATCCCAAACTCAGTGACTCAAGGGCCGGATACTTTGCTCTCATATGCGGCAGCTAGAATACAATCTAAGACAGATGGGAAGTGAGGTAAGCTAAATAACAACCAAACATAGGTGAATTTTTACATCAGCAGGGGGAACCGTAACTATGGTGCTGGGTGAGAAGGGAGGGGACAGGGATTAGGGGGTTATCAGTGCAGCTGGAGGGAGGGAGTAGGGGGGGTTATCAATACAGTTGAGAACCCTCGACTTCCATGAGAAGGCCAACTAGCATGGGGGTAAAAAGGGGAAACATGGGAACAGGGAGAACTCAAAGCGGGGAGACCATGGACTGGGATCAGCCTCATCTTACTTTGTCAATATCCGTATGTTCATGAATGTGTGACAATGAGTCCCTCCAATATGTAAGACTATGTTGAATGAATAAAAAAAAAGAACAGAAGAACACGGTCTTCTGAGCCTTATTGGCCTGGGTCCACAGCTCATTTCCCTGAGTAAGTAACAAAATGACTTTGAGTAAGTCATTTGACTTCCCCAAGGGCTCAGTTTCTGCATCTGTTAATGGAGTAATTCTACCTGCATGGCAATAGTGAGGACTAAACCAGGTGGCCCTTCTGAGAGTGACTTAGACCAGTATTCTGTGAGTATTAACTTTCTCTTCTTGCTCCTCCTGCCAAACAGCTTATTTGTCTCAACCCCTAGGTCACCTGCATGACTTGGAGCTCAGTCTGAGCTTAAAGACCTGGACAGGAGCAGAGAGAACCACTTTGCCCTCAATGGTAGCACAGGGGAACTTGTGCTGTCTTCGAGATTCTAAGATTGTGATACCTGCGCCAACAGGGAAAGGATGGATTTTGCTCTTTCTGCGCATGCTGCCTTCTATATTCACTCCTTTATGTTTGCAGTCATTGCCTGGAATGAATAGGTGTGTCCCAATCAGTAACATTTGTTACTTACATAAGACACTAGGCTTCGGATGATGATTATGTTATATAGGTTGGTGGTTCTTAAATTTTAATGGGCATCAGAATCACCTGGAGGGCTTATAAAACAAATTACTGGAACCCACCTCCAGGGTTTCTTGCCTTAGGATTTGAGACCCTATATGGTAGTCTGCAGCTGCATTTGAGTTCTGGAGGTAGGAACACCTGTGGTGGCAAAGATTAAATTATCTGCATTCCTGGGTTACATTCAGAAGATCTAAGGCATATTTTGAAGGTATGAGAATTCTTTATAACTTTGCAACAATTGTTATTCACTTCTCAAAAGAGCATAGCACAGGGGCTGGAGCGGTGGCTTGGTGGTTACGGCAGTCGCCTGGCATGCACGAGTACACAGGTTCGAACCCCAGCACCACATCCACAATCTAAGTATCAGAGCAATGAAAGCCATGTGAAAAACTCAATAAAAATTGATTCTCTGTCTCTCTCTCATTGTCCTTCTTTCTTAAAAAAAAATGCTTAGCAAAGGCCTCTTCCAGACAGCAGATGACCATCTCGAATCCAACTGCACATATGACTTTAGTACCTGCTTTTGCATTTGTATTTACTGTTACTTTATTGCCAAGTGACTTCCAGAACTGGCGACGCATACTTTTGATCTAGTGTTTTTCAAACTGGTTCTGTGGAGGTTGTTGGACATATGTGAAAGTCCAGAAGTTCCTGTATTTGAGAAATAGTGACCTGGTGGGGCCCCAACAAAAGCAAGGCCTTATTAGTGTTATTCACAGGGAGCTTATAGGATGTTGAATGGACGGATTATTTTCTGGGAGGAACATTTAGTATTGGCCTTGCCAGGTGATGTGCCAGAGTCAGGTGGCAACTCCAAGTCATTTGCATACATTTTCAAATGCTTCTCTCGTGGTGTGTGTGTGTGGGGGGAGTAATACTTTTCTTTTTTCTTTTTTTTTGTGGGAGCCCTTGGGGTCCCACAGGCAATCAGGTTTGAAGGCTTGATCTTTACCTGTCTGGTGATCCTATCGCTGCAGCCGGGTCCCTGGGCTACCCTGTCTTTGCTGTGGTTTTTTGTAACTCCCAGACCACCTGAAGTAAGGAAGTGAGATAGCTCATCTCCAGGGCCTTTGTGGAGAAGGGGGAGCTTCATGATCTATCATTTTGACTATAGAGGGCAGCAACACCCAGAATGTCCTAGCTGCGTTTTAAATGTGAGCCGTCAGCCCTGAATTTCTGTTTCCTCTATCCTTTTGCTCACCTTGCCCTTCTTTTTGGCTGTCACATAGAAGAGATGTTTTCAAAATGTCCTGCTGCCTCTGCAGCTGATGGCTAGGAAGGTGGCCTGGTGTTGGCTGGAGGCTCACTTGATCTTTGGACATGGTTTGGGGTGCTACTCTATCCCTACAACCCAACTGTCTGCAGGAAGCCAATGCCTGCTGCCTGCATTGGGGCTTTCTCACATATATTCTATCCTGCTTTCTTACCCCAAAATGCCTCTTCCCAGAAAGAATCTGAGTCAGTCTTGTCATTCTATTAGTTCTTGACTAACTACAGACAGTTGATAGGACACTTACCTCCTCCCTGCCCTTCTATAGGAAAATTGAGTAAAGAAAAAGGGGGGAGATGGTTGTTAGGCACAGTTCCAAGGAGGGAGATGGCTCTATTTTGGTGGCTCAGTAACCGCCCCAGGCCCTCCTGTGAAGATGCAGGAAGGGCTCCCTCAGCCTTGCACTTTTGGATTTCATGTTGCCTCAGAAGGAGAGAATTTCCCCTGTTTTTATAAGCATCTTTTGGGTTTGCCTTCATGCTTGTGGAAGTGATGGCTTTTCTGAGAAGGATTCCTCTTGGTCTAATGCTTTCTTTGCTGTGTGAGCTGGCTTTAACTAGCCCTTGCTTACGATTTCGGTGCATCTTCTTTCTCTCAAGCAGGTAGCACCCGTCTTGTCATTGTGACTACTGATAATCCCTGCTCCTAGGGATCGCAGGGGCTGATTCTTTCTGAATCTCTTGGAGGTGACTCTGCAGTGGCCTCAGGAGTCCACTTGATTTGGGATCCTCCTGCTAACCCTGTTCTTTCTTTCTTTTTTCTGTTTTGGTTTGGGATTATTTTGTTTTTATTTCCATCTTAACCATAAGTATAAATACAGTGTTAATTACATGCATATTGTTGGGTGACAGGTTTCTAGACCTTGTTGTCTTGCAAAACTAAAATTTTGACTCCAGTGATTAACTCCCCATTGCCTGTCCCATCAGCCCCTGACAAGCACCAATCCATTTTACTTCTAAGCAAATTTTTTAAAATTTTGGTACCAGGGATTGACCCTGAGGCATATCCCCAGCCCTTTTTATATATTATATTTTGAGACATGGTCTCACTAAATTGTTTAGGGCATTGCTAAGTTGCTGAGGCTGGCTTTGAACTCATGATCTTCCTGTTTCAGCCTCCTGAGTCACTGGGATTTCAGGTATACTCCATGGCACCCGGCTTGTTTCTAAGCATTTTGAACTATTCTGGATACCTCAAGTAAGTGAAATCATGCAGCGTTTGTCTTTTTGTGACTGGCTTATTTTACATAGCATGACGAGTTCAAGGTTTTCTTTATTTTCCCCATATTATTATTGGTGCATTATAGTTATCCATAAGAACAGGATTTGTTGTTACGTGTTCATACATGCACATAGTATAACAATATAATTTGGCCAATATCATTCCCCGGTATTTCCCATTTCCCCCCTCTTTTCCCTCCCACTGGTCCCTTTCTTCTATTCCACTGATCTCTGATTTTCATAAGACCCCTCATCTTTTTTTTTTGTTTTTCTTGCTTATCTTCCACATATGAGAGAAAACATAGGATTCTTGACTTTCTGAGTTTGGCTTATTTTACTTCACAAATGATCTCTAGTTCTATCAATTTTCCTACAAATGACATAATTTCGTTTTTCTTTATGGCTGAATAAAACACCATTGTGTATATATGCCACATTTTCTTTATTCATTCATCCATTGATGTATACCTAGGCTGTTTCCATAGTTCGGTTATTGTGAAATATATACATAATCACTATAATATGCTGAATTTAATTCTTTAGGATGAAATTCAAGGAGTGGTAGAGCTGGGTATATGATGATTCCATGCCTAGTCTTTTGAGGAAACTCCATGCTGATTTCCATAGTGGTTGAACTAATTTACAATCCTACCAGTAGTGTAAAATTGTCTCTTTTATTCCACATCCTCTCCAACATTTACTATTATTTGTATTCTTGATAACTTCCGTTATGAATGGAGTGAGATGAAATCTCAATGTAGTTTAGATATGCATTTCCCTAATCACTAACATTGTTGAACATTTTTAAATATAGTTGTTGGCTATTTTATTTCTGCTTTTGAGAAGTGATTGTTTTGTTCATTTGTATATTTATTAATTGGGTTGTTGTTTTGGTGTTGTTTTTTGAGTTTTTTATTTATTCTGGATACTAATCTTCTGTTAGAAGAATAGGTAGCAAAGATTTTTTCCCCATTCTGTAGGTTCTCACTTCACATTCTTAATTATTTCCTTTGCTGTGCAGAAGCTTTTTAATTTGATACCATCCCATTTATTAACTCTTGGCCTTCTTTCCTGAGCTTTAGGGGTCCTATTGAGAAAGTCATTGACTATGATGATATGCTGGAGTGTTGATTCTACATTTTTTCCAGGAGTTGCCTAGTTTCAGGTCTAATTCCTAGGTGTTTGATCCATTTTGAGTTGACTTTTGTGCAGGGTGAGAGATAAGGTTCGGGTCTCATTGTTCTACAAACAGATAACCAATTTTCTCAGCACAATTTGTTAAAAAGCTGTCTTTTCTCCAGTGTTTGTTTTGTCACCTTTGTCAAGGATCAGATGACTATTCATGTGTGGGTTTATCTCTGTGTTTTCTATTCTGTACTATTGCTTTATGATTCTGTTTTTATGTCAGCACTATGTTACTACTGTTGTAGTAACCCTATTCTTGCCCTTGTCTTGGGGTCCTGGAGTGATTTCTTTCTCCTTGAGGAGATGTCACAAGATGTGACATATCTTAGATCTAAGACCCAAGATAAATTTTCACTTCAGAAAAGAAACTCATCATTCAGGATACCAAAGTGGGCTCAGAGAACCCATGTGGAACCCAAAGAGGGTTCAGAGAAGTCATGGGGTCACCAGAGCTTTCTTTATGGGGGAAGTCAGTCAGTAGTGACCCCTCAAAATGAGCATCAAATTCTGGGGGTCAGGGCAAAAGTGGCCTGGCCTTGAGGGTAAAGAGTGTTTTTTGTTAAACCCTGTGTCTGGGCAGGAGAAAAAAAACGGGGAGAGTGCAGGATCAGGCAGGACTTGGAGTGGGCACCAGGGAGGAGGGACAGGCTAAGTGGCATCCCCTCACCCAGGCTCTCTGTTGATGGCCTTTTCTCTACTTGTCATTGCTTTTCTGGCCTTCTCTCACCTTTGTCATCTCTTGTTTCCTCTTCTCCCTTAAAATTCTTTGTTTTCTCAGTAACCATACAACTGCTAGAAGAAAAAATAGGAACAATGCTCCACCATATAGGTGTAGGCTCCAAGTTCCTTAACAAGACTTCCATAGCACAAGAATTAAAACCAAGAATCTATGAGTGGGATGCCATGAAACTGAAAAGCTGTACAACTAAGGAATTAGTCAAGAACGTGCAGAGAGAGCCTACAGAAGGGAAGAAAATCACGGCCAGCTACTCCTCCAACAGAGGGCTAATATCCAGAATGTACAAAGAACTCAAAAAGCTTAATATCAAAAATAATTCAACCCAAGCAATAAATGGGCTAAAGAACTTCTCAATAGAAGAAATACAGAAGGCCAACAAATATATGAAAAATATTCAACATCTCTAGTAATCAGAGAAATGCAAACCAAAAACTACACGAAGATTTTATCTCACTCTAGTCAGAATGGCAAAGATGAAGAATACAAACATCAGCAGATGCTGGAGAGGATGTGAGGAGAAAGGAACACTGTACACTGTTGGTGGGACTGCAGACTAGTCCAGCCACTCTGGAAAGCAGTATGGAGACTCCTCAAAAAATTTGGAATAGAACCACAACATGATCCAGCTATTCCACTTTTGGGTATTTTTCCCAGAAGATATAATAAAATCAGCAAATTACAGTGACACAGCTACATCAATGTTTATAGTGGCACAATTCACAATAGCTAAACTATAGAATCAACCCAGATGCCCTTCACTGGATGAATGGATCCAAAATTACTGTGGGGTGTGTGTGTGTGTGTGTGTGTGTGTGTGTGTGTGTGTGTATGGAGTTCTACTCAGCTATTAAAAAGAATGAAATCATGGCCTTTGCAGGTAAATGTATGGTAATGGAAAAAGTTATGTTGAGTGAAATAAGCAAAACTCAGAGGCTCAAAGGTCAAATGTTTTCTCACATATGTAGAAGCTAGAGTAAAACTGAGGATAGGGTGAAAGATAGCCAAGCTTATATAGTAGACTTGCCAAAGTCAGAATATATCATATGATCTAAGGGAAATCTAGGCATGAAGGAGGGAAAGGGGTATGGAAGGAGGAGGATAGGGGAGGATGGAGAGGGAAATGGGGTGCTATAAACAATGTATAGTATATTTTGCTACCCTGAAAAACTAAGTAATACTCATACAGGCATTTACAACTAGAAAATTTAAAAAATATATACAAATATATATTTATATATACACACACACACACACATTCATATTAGAGAATCAGGGGGAATGCAGTGGAGGTATAAGAATGGGGAGTGGATGGGCTGGGGGAATCCTGGGCTTGAATTGGGTTCATGTTACATTGTGAGAATATATGAATGTGTAACAACGAATCCCCTCATTATGTAAGATTATGTTGTGCCAATAAAAAAAATTCTTTGATTTCACACTTAAGTGCAAATGACTCATAACCATTGAGAGTGATAGTACCTGAGAGTTTTCCCTGAGCCACCCTTTTAAAATAATTGTTTTTGATGGAAAATTTCAAACAGAGTATCATAAGGAACCCGCATGTATCTGTCACCCAGCCTCAACCATGATCTACTCAAAGCCACCCTATCTCTTCCACTTCTTCTTTTACCCCTTGTTTTGAAGAAAATCGGAGCCATTTCTTTTTAATATGTGCAAAGAGAGCCTTTGGTGGTAGAACAGAGTCCAGGCTGCTGCCTGGCTTAGAGAAGGTCCTCTGTAATCTCAAACTGCAGCTTCTCTCTCCCCACTTCCCTTCCAGCCATGTGGAACTTTGTTTTCCCAGTTCTCACGCTTTTCCCCATCTATCATTTGGTTCAAGCATTTCCTTTTCTTTGACTGCTCATTCTTTCACCTCAAGTCATCTCTGCAGCTCTCCCCGACCCTCCAGGTGAAGTTAATCAGGCCTTCCTCTGGGGTCCAAGGGCAGGGAGACAGACTCAATTTATAGCAATTCTTTATCAAATGGGGGTATATTGTTCACTATAAGGAGGGCACTATTCTAGGGGTGCTTCAAATAAATATTAACTGTTTTTTTATTGGTTCAATATCATCTTACATAATGAAGGGATTGATTGCTCCACTTTCATACATGTACACGTAATGACAGAGTGACTTAAACCTGATCCTTGTTGGGATCTCCCCTTTCCCCCCACTCCCCAATCTCCTGTCTCCTCTGTAATTCCCCCGTGTTACAGGTATAAACGACCATATATGTGTATTTTAATCATTAAAATTGCTAGATATATACACCTGCCTGGGTATATTTTGGATTTAACCCACATTAAACAATGATTTTTGAGGTTACATGTGGGGAAAATGAAGCACACAGGAAAAATTCAGGCCATTTATCTAGTAAGAGGCAGAACTGGGATTATAAACTCAGGCTGTCTGGCTGCTTCTTCTAGCACAAATTCTGTATTTGTTACCTGTTTGTCTCTTCTACAGACTGTGAAGTCTTTGAGAATAGGTACTGGGACTTATTCTCCTTAATACCCTGGTGCTAAGTCCTGTGTCGGGCACAATGCAGGTCCTGAACCCCTGTTGATGGATGCATGAATAAATTTAGGGCTCTCTATTTAGAGAAACTTCAAGGTACAGACGTTTTTCTAGTGCCAGTGATAATTTCCACTGGGACAAAGACCTTTGGCTAAACTGGATTCTCAATTTTTTTCTACCCAACACATCTACAGGTTATAGCCTTCTCCTTTAAGAGGGCTATCCATGACCCATACCTGGGAGAGCACCCTGGAGGAGTCGGAGGGCCACATGGGAGTGGTGGGGTTGGGTTTTACAAATGTAGCTAAATGTTTCTGATTTGCCATCAGATGCAGCCTTTTGTTTGGGAATCATTGTGCCCAAGAGATAAAGCACTAAAATGAACTTCAAGGCCACAGCCTAGAGATGGAGAATTGAGAACTCTATGAGAATGCAGGGGACAGACAGGGTCTTTGCTCTATCTCTCAGCTCTTCAAAGGACCATGCGTGAGGAAGACAATGTGAATGAACAGCAGTATTTACTTTGTGGAAAAAATTTCTTGTTTTTCATTTTCCCCAGGTCCAGTGGAACTATTACCATGATTGGTAGCACATCTGAGTGAGCTCCCAGAAAAAAACAGGGCAGTCAGAATGTTGACAACCTTTCCCGACCTGATTCTGTTTCAAGGACATAGGTCATTAGCTGCTGGCAGAGGACAGAGCTATATAAATACATTCCAACAGATATGTGATTAAATTTGGGCATAACTATATTTTTGATTCCTGAAGTAATTGTTATTATTTACTGGAAATTCTATTATGAAATCCCAGCAGCAAAAGCCTTTAAAAAATCTACTCAATTTTCATTAATTGGAACCTGCTATATTCACTACCTGACTAATGCCCTTGTGTGTAAGTCTTTTAAATAAGTCTTATCACAATAATTTAGCTACTTTGGTGAGCAGGAAATCCTTGACTCCGAGACCCAGGTGTATCGTGGTTGGGTATATAAAATACCCTCGGCAACATGCAAAACATCTCAGGAGCATTTTGGCTGTTGTAGCAAAATCTGTTTACAAATATCCAGTTCCACGACTTGGTGGTGTGACCTCAGGAACATGAAATTGCCTAGTTAGTACTCATTTATAAGTTAGGCTAGAAAGTGACAGAGGGGTTCCCTTTCATGCGACAGTGATTGATGGGTAGCGGATGTTTGTAATGCTCTACCGAGAGAGTATAGTGGGAAATGGTGCTGTGGTTGATTGTTGATGTCTGCCATGGTGAAGGGAGCATTAGTGGCAGAATTTACCCAGTGTTTTCCAACTTTGGGTTTGCGAGGAGGTAGATCCTTCTCCATAGGAATATATAAAATGCGGTTAATGTTCAATCTGGCCTTAAAGACAAGATTGATCAATCTATAGTTTTGGATTTTAGTATGTTATTAGTATGTACAGATCATCAAAATCTCCAAAAGATGTGGAAATTTTGTGGGCTTTGGTGTACCCCAGAATATTTAACATCCTGGGTGAGCTTGACACATAGATTGAAATGTAATTCATCGTGGTAGGTTCTTACTGACTAGACTTTTAGATCCCCAGGTTATCTGCCATGTCTGGATGAGCATATTGGGGGACAGAGATCAGTGTTATCTCAGAGAGTGATAGGTTTTCTAATGTGTGCATCAGTTCGTTTTTGAGACGGATTTCGTGACGTTGCCCAGGCTGTGTTGAATGTGTGGGCTAAAGCCATTCTCCTGCCTCAGCCTCCTGAGAAGTTTAGAATATAGTACACTACCATGCCCAGCTTATCTTGATGAAATTTAGATCTGTAAAACTGTACTAATAGAAACTGGTCCTGATAGAAGTAATGAGATAGATTCCCCATAGCTAAACTCTGATGGGTAAAAATGCTGATATGGATATAAAAAGATCAGTTCATATATTTCATCCTTGTTTTAAAATTTACATAGAAAACCATCTCCTCATGAAAATTTCAATAAAATAAAAAAGAAAATCAGTGAGAGATGGTTTAACTGCATTCTATGGAGAGTCAATTGAGGATTTTAATTTACCTCTTGAATATATTACCCTGAAATCAGAAATTCTGATTAAATGTTTACATTCTTCTTCTTCTTCTTCTTCTTTTTTTTTTTTTTTGTACAAGGAATTGAATCCAGGGGTGCTTAACCACTGAGTTACATCTCCAGCCCATTTTATTTTTTTTTATTTTGAGAGAGTGGATTTTTTTAAAATTTATTTTTTCATCTAGTTTTGTTTTTCTGGCACTTAGTTGTGTGTGGTGCTGGGGATCAAACCAGAGTCCTTGTACATGCAAGTGCTCTACTGCTGAGCCACCTCTCTAGCCCTTATTTTTTTACTTTGAAACTAAGTTGCTGAGGATCTTGAACTTGAGATCCTTCTGCTTTAGCCTCCCAAGTTGCTGGGATTACAAGTATACTCCACTGTTTCAGGCTACATTTTTGAATATAGATGGAAAGTACCATCAGAGTCAAATCCTAGAATTTTTAAATATCATTGGGTTGGATACAGAGTCAAAATGTCTTATTCTTTTCTCTGAATATAAAGTGATACATAAATCCTTCTTTCTGAGAAATGGGATTAATTTTGGGAGGCAAGGAGATGAGGGGAGTATAGATTTCAAATTTTCATAAGCCGAAGAGACCTTAAATTTTCCTACAGGATGAACTCGGCTCTCAGAAGTACGCCGATGAACATTCACTAAAAAGGTCACCTCAGAGTGTGGCTTTTGGGATGTCTTAATTCCCACGACTGTGGCTTGCAGAAATTCCTCCAGAGAATGGCAAGGTTTTGTCCAGGGTAAACACAGAAACTCAACAGAGGCTGATATCTTAACCCAGATTATATTTGTATCTTTCCCATCTGTGTGGAATGCAGCGAGAGAGTGTTCCAAAGCTTAAACCTGCTGTTTCCACAAAAGACCATTTGAGAAAATGATGCCGAATATGCTTTTCCGGTTTGAATTTGTACCTTATCACTTGTATTTTGGTAGAGGGTATGGGAGCAGTGTGTGTGTGTGTGTGTGTGTGTGTGTGTGTGTGTATGTGTGTGTGTGTGTGAGAGAGAGAGAGAGAAAGAGAGAGATTGAGATTGAGATTACTATGGAATATTTGCTAAGATTACAGCAGGAGCTGCAGTACAACCATTCTGAGGTAGTGGACTGAGTTCTATCTGATGAACAGTAGTCCTCAACTGGGGGAAATTTTGTCCCACCCACACACTATTCCCAGAGGACACCAAGTCAGTTTTCTTTGTAAAACTGGCATCTAATGGGTAAAAGCCAGTGATTCAACATTCTCAAGGCACAGGACAGCCCACCAAAAAATAATTTTTCAGCCCCAAATGTCAATTGTGCCAAAGTTAAAAAATCCTGTGATGGAGGTGCCAAGCTCAGTCAATCAAATGAGCTGGTGTGGACACAACTTTTACTGAAAAATGTAAATTTAGGAAAGCCAAGAAAAGCGAAGAGGTACTGGGTCAGGCTTGGTGTCCTTACTCTGTCTGGTTGCCTGCTTTGCAATTGGGAATTCTGGGGCTCTGGGGCAATTATGTAGATAATAGGGGAAAGTAAAAAGTAATGAGTAATAGCTCAAAGTTGGGTAACAGATGGACTCAGCCTCAAGCTTACTGTGTGACTTTGGAAATGTAACTTAATTTCTTTGGGCCTCAAATTTCTATCTGTAAGACAGTAATAATGATGGTCCCAACTCATTTGCTGTAAGGGTTAAATAAAATGATATATGCAAAGCCCTTAGCTTTAGTTCAGACACATAGTTATCAATACCATGTTTAGAATTGTGGTGATAAAGAAATTAGTTAAATACAATTGAGTGGTATAGAAAAAACAAAAGAAAGACTGTAACCCAGGTGAGGCTGCAGAATTCACCTGCCCAAAGGATAAGCCAAAATTTTGAAAGGATAGCCAGGTGTGGTCATGTGTGTCTATATTCTCAGCTACTCAGGAGGCTGAGACTGGGGGATTGTGAGTTCAAAACTAGTCTGGGCAACAAGGGCAACCTTCCCCACCAATATCCCTGTCTCCAAAAAAAAAAATTCTTTTGAAAGGAATTTTAATTCAAATGACAGTAATGATAATGGTAATGATGCCTATTGGATTGGAAAATGAGACCGTAGATGAAAGGCAGGCTTGGAAGGACTCTTCCTCATCCTCCCACGGTGGGCAAGAGACAGAATGGACTCACAGTGGACCACCTGAACACCTTTATCTCCTGTGGAATAATCCCAGCCCACATGTTATGTCTTGGGGTCAAATCTCTAAATGATAAAAAATGAAATGTGACTCAGCTTTAGTCATGTTACCTCACCCAAGATGGTGAATCTGCTTGTTGATTGGGGGACTTTGAAAGCCCGGGAAGATGTTTTTAGAAATGTAGAGATAATGAAGTAAATCAAATTCATAGTATTCATACTTTGGTGTATAATATCTGGGATATTTTATATGTATTTTTATTTTGAGGTGCTTCAAAAAAATCTGGCATATTAGATAATCTGACTACAATTTGAAATGCTCCATTTACATGAGACTCATTAATTTTAAAGGAACAGTGGACTTGTATTTTTTTAAATGGTACTAAAATGTTTATGATAACCCAATTGACTACATTTTAAGTTTGTTTTATTAGGTGAATAGGAGTCATTTATGTGTGCAGGAAGATGCTGCTTTTTTTTTGGACTTATACATTTGTCAGTCTTTTGGAGTGTTTCAGAGAATCCAGTATGTTAAATATGTAAAATTGAAAGAGTGCCTAAGGGAATTTAATGAACTCAATTTAAAAATTTAAATTTAATCTTTAAAACTTATCAGTTAATTGAGCATAAGCAAAAGAGTGATCACAAATTCCTACTTTTATATAAAAATATTAGATTTATAATAAGGCAAGGGATCAGGGCACAGGAGAAGAGAGGTAGAGGGGGTGTGTGTGGGGATATTGACCAAGTTGTATTGCTGTATTGTATTGTGTGCATCTATGAATGTGTGACAAAAAATCCCATCATTATGTACAACTATAATGCACTAATAAAAATAAAATTTAAGACTTCTAAATTGAACTTAAAGGTATAGGTAATACTGGTCTTTTGAGTTTACACTTCCAATATATTTAATTAAAGTCCAGTTGCCTTGGAGTAGACCTTTCATAAGTTTCCTGCAGACAATTAATAGTTCAAATGACGTTAGTAAGCCCACAGTAAGTGGTAGCTCTAATTAACAGTAATGTCTATGTGCCCTCCGGTGCCCTTGAACCTTTGAACCCTTGCACTAAAACTTCTTCTTGAGACCTGAAGGGTCCTGATTGACTACAGGTAAGGATTACTCCAAAAAATAAAAAATAAAATAACACTTTTTTTGAGTCAATAATTTTATTACTATTATTTTCCACACTGAGGAGACTTAGTTACATAAAGTCATATTCTATAAGTTGATTATCAGTAGTAGAAGCACACAGATGTGGACAATGGAACAAGAAGGAATGTCTTGTCAGAGTGAAGTCCATGTGACAGAAATACATTATTCCAAACAGCCTATGTACAAATAAATATAGCTTTTGGTTATGTATAGACATATTCACAGAGAATAAACTGACACAGTATCGCCACACATCTTGTCACCCAGTGAAAATTGCTCATAATAAACACAACACACACAAAATGACAAAAATCACTTAGAAGTGCATCCACTGGATTCTTGTAGGGGTAAAGATAAGGGTCAAAATGTTTCTTTAAAATAGAGGCAAACAAAGGAAGATGCCTACCTCTAAAAAGATCCTTTACAAAAATGGCATTCCGATTGATTTTTAAATATTTTCCAAATATTCATCTAAATATTAAAGTTTTTAAATCCTTTTGATTAACAGATAATTGTATATACGTATGGACTGTACTATAATGCTTGGATTCGTATATGTTGTGTGATGAACAAATCAGGGTAATAAGCTCTGGTGTTCTGTTGCACAGTAGGGTGAATATAGTTGATAATAGTGCATTGTATATCTTAAAGAGTTAGAAGAGAAGATTTTGAATGCATTCTGATGTTTTTAAATGTAATTTGCCCAAAAAACAGTTTACAAGTTATAGGGCAAATATCTATGTAGGAATCAATGTTGATAATATTTTCTCTGTCTTAAAAATACACAAATAGAAAAGTATAATTTATCTTTCTTTTGGTGCTAGCAGCAACTTCATTAAGCCAGAAGGGTTGCTTTTGCTATTCTTACTTTGAATACATTGCTTTTGGAGTCTGCAGTTTGGAGATGGAAACTATTGCTTGTGGAGTTTGTTTCAGACTCAAGTAGAAGAAATGTCAAGGCTAGATGCAGGGCTCAATGATGGACTCTGCGTGCAGGGCTCAATGGGGCAAAATGCCATCTTACAGACAGCCAATCTCTGACCTTTGGAGGGACTCTTCAGGCCTCAAAACATTTTCTAACAGAGGAACATCACTGGCTCTGCATCCTCTTTGTTTAGGGCACATTGGGCATAGAAGCATCAAGTTGATGAGGTTGTTCAATTTAATAAATGTGTTTATACAGATAATTTAGGTACCCAGTTGTTGTGGATATTTCCAGGCTATTAAATGTCTTTTGGTCATTATTTTAGTTTTCACTCAAAGTATATAAAAATTTATGATGAAGTCAAAGATTACAATTTTTTAGTTGTGGAGATTTCTGTGAAAGGACACAATTTACCATATTAGGTCAGAAATTGTGCATTTTAGCAGAAAGGTGTGTGTGGGAAAACACCCAATGCCTTATGAAGTTTGCTATTTTACATATTCTCCCAAGGCAGTTTCCTAATTTAGGCACAAGAAATTATTGACAAGTTGTATATCTTTATTTGCCATTTTTATAAGGGAACCTCTTAGACCCATCCTATATTATATAAAAACTCAAGTGCACCCTAAATTTCCCAGGTATGTATGCTAATTATTAATTTCATTTACCATATGGATGAACCTTGCTTTACATAGCAAATGGATTCCTGAAAACAGTTAATCTATATTTTTTTTTAAAAGGAAGTGTTTTCAATGTAGTATCAGAACTTGTTATTTAAAGGAACTGTGTATAATAAGCTATTTTGGAAATGGAGAATGCTTTTGTGAAGTAAATAATTTCTTTGATTTTCTAACAGTTATATTAAGGTACGTATCTAAAATTTAGTAGTAGGATTGTCTAGAACAATAATTGTAGGTAATAAAAAATAGAACAGGTAAACTCCAATTTACAACAAACAATACAAAACAGGAATGACTCATGGACTACTTATTGATTGCCTATATTCAGAAGCCCTGAATATATGTATTATTGGTATTTTATGGCTTTAATTAAGACAATTGTCTCTTATGAAGTACCATAAAGTGCAATATTAAAAAAATAAAAAAATCCAAAAGGCATCCATTGTCCTTCAGTTTTATCCTGATGAGAAGAATTGGAGATTTGCTTAATTAAATGGCAAAGAATTATTTATTCTTAATTCATGCATGCAGTTTCATCCTTGAAAAGATTTTACTCAGGGAATCAGACTTATTTCACTTTTTTCCTGGTTTGTGTGTGTGTGTGACATGATTTTTTAAAAATTAGTATTCTCTTTTGGTTGGCTCAGAGTTTTAGAGAACCATTAGTCACCAAGGCCTTAGTTACTTATAGACCCATTATATAGAAATATGCTTAATTCATGGGAATGCAGGAACATGGTCCCATTCTTGTAGTGAACTGTAGACTATTTTCCTAGGCCAGGACACCAATCAGCAACCTAATGGTTCCTATTCAGTCTACCACACAAGGAAGTACAGCTGGATAAGAGGAAATTCAACGATTTCTCTGACTTCCTATTAAAATAAAAATTTTAATTCCGCTTGGTAAATCAATGCAGAAAGCACAAGCCCAGAGTTTTGGAATGATCTTAAGTGGGGTCTCTCCTATTCTGAGTTCTTTGTGAGTGTGCAATGGTGGTTTTCAAAGCAGAGTTTATAAGCTTGACCTCACCAGCCTCGCATGGTGGTGCTGGGCGCAGTGCTCAGACTGGTCCCTGGAGAACCACTGCCTGTTGCACTGTTGTATGCAAGACCCACTGGTGGTCTAAAGGTATTCCAACTTCTTTCTTTTCCTGTGGTTGTAAATTCTGTCCATATTTTAGTAGCAATTAGAAGGGATTCTGTCCAAAAAGTAATTGATTACATGAAAAATGGGTTGGAGGCAGAGCTCTAGCATTTTTTAATATTCATATTGATGAGAAGGAGGAAGAGAAAATGCTCATTCAGTTTTCCAAGTGCAACACACTGGGGAGGCTGGTGGTGAGAACCTTGCATGGGGATAAACACTAAGCCCACTGAAGTCTAGACTTCAAAACTGAAAATAGGGTCAGAAATAAGCAGACCAAGACCTTGAGAAGGCCAAGTGGAGACTCTCACAGTAGGCAGATGTCTGCGCAAACGCATTGGTAAGCTGAAAAATGCCACTGGCTTCATCCACATATTTCAGAAGAGAGATTGGGGCCATAGGGATCAGAAGATAAATGTGAATTAGAAACAAAGAGTGACTTTTTAAAAGGGAACAGCAACAGAGGAGTGCACAACAAGGGAGCAAGGCATCAAGTTCCAGGCTGTAATTCAGCACTGTTCAGACTTAAACTACTGTCATGATTAGTCATAAGGTACCATAATCTAAGAGCAATATAAAGCATTTTAAAAGCCTTAGTGAAGAAGAACTGTAAATGATTAAGAGCATTTAAAGAAGACCCTGAAATATAAATCTAAGCAGTCTTTTGATGAAAAGAAATAAAGGGTCACATAATGGTGACTTCCAGCTACGTCAGGGGTAAAGAGTACAGAATGCCTATATACAGTTTTCTTCCAGAAAGAAAAGTAGGTTAAGTCGTCAACTAGCAGGGCCACAGTTAACCTGCAAGGAGACTTTTCTGACACTGTGGGCTGTTAACAGTGAACTTGGTTACACCAGGAACATCTCTGTGGGGATCCCTTTGGTGTGCATGAGTGTGTGTGTGTGTGTGTGTGTGTGTGTGTGTGTATGCATGCATGTATGGGTAGGTGCTATTCTTTGGATTAGGGCAATAAGTTGGACAAACTCTGTTAAATAGAATTAAATCTTTGGTGAGAGCCCATGCAAACTCCATGGTACTCTTTCATACTTAGGTTTTTATCTGTTTTTTAAAAAAGACTGTTTTAGGTTTTCCAGTCTGTTAAGCATTTAGTAAAAGTGCTTTGGCTTAGATAATACAGTGTTCCACACAGTCCCTCACTATTTGAACTTAGTGCCTATCACAACCGCAGGACCAACTTGGTCTTTCAAAACTTGGCTGAGTAATGGATTCTTTTGTTCTTTGTGGCTCTCTCTCTCTCTCTCTTTCTTAAGAAAACTCACTACCCCGATTAATGACCTCTGGGAATCCAGGTGGTATGGAGCAAGGCTGATTGTCCATATGTGAGGAAGGAATGTAAAGGGGCAGTGCTCACGTTGTTTAGGAGAAAGGGGAAACTGTTCCTTCTGTTTATAGCCAACAAGCACACACCTGTGGTTTCCCTAGGTCTCTGTTCTCCTTCATCAGATGCTGCAGCCTGTGCATTGCCAAAGCTCCCAGGGAGGTGAAAGAAATATTGCAGAGGTACAGTAATAAGTAATGCAGTGGAGCTGGCTGTGAGTATTGCCTTTATTGCTTTTTCTGTTTGCTATATATTTCAAAGAATATGAAGCTGCAAGATTCAAAAAGAAACCTGAAGGTACAGAGGCAGGGAGTTAATTTAAATGGACAGCTGGAGCAGGGACACAGTTAGTTACCTTTCTTCTCCAAGGCCTCTTGAGAAGGGATTAAAAAAAATCTAGGACTACATAAGGGTTCTTGTAATTGTTTAAAAAAGCCTGGTATTTGTTGCACTTTTAAATTACATAAGGATGAATTCAGTGTGACACTTTCTTTCTTAGCAATTCTAGTTAAGAGGAGATTTCTTTCTCCTTTCTTACACACACACACACACACACACACACACACACATATGTGGAAGAAAGGAGAAAGTAAGGTTATCATATGATACATATGATAACCAACTGTCTCAGGGTCAATGCCTTACCTGTGGACTGAAGACACTATTGTATAGGGGTTGAGGATGTATCTTTTAAGCCCGGTGGTTATTTAAGATCCTGATTAGCTTTTATCGCACTCTTTCTCAGCAATCCCCCTGAGAACAGCTTTCCTTTATTTCTTCTGAAACAGAACTGCCACCTGTAATGTGACCACTTATTTATTGGAGTAACAATCTGAGGTCAAGGAAGCATAACATCCACATGATCAAGCATGGATATGTGTAGATGTGGGGAAGAAAGCACCCTGGAATTCTCTGAAATGCTTGCATTCAGACAGGCCATCAGACCATGCAGCAATTTAACAGAGCATTTAATACAAGCCCTATCTTCTTCAACCCTATCTGTCCCGCAGTTCCACCAACTGTCATTTTATTGATCGATTTTGTTTTGCGGTGGCTTGGGGGTGGTAGGCTTCCATTTATAGGACTCACTGTTATACAGGCATTTAAATACGTGAGTAATGGTGGGGAGTTTGCCAAATCTCCCTCCACCCAGGAATGGATGTATATGAACATTATCAATGTCTAATCAGAAAGGCAGCTGTGTTTTGCTGAAACAACTCCAAATCACCTGATTTGGGTCTTCCTTATAAAATAAATTATAATGATGTCTGACAGGTGAAGCCTCACAAAGCATTTTTTCCTGAATATTAACCACCCCCTGCCTCTCTTTAAGATCTTCTGGGAAATGATTTAAGATATTCTGCTGCATCTTCCAAGATGATAAACAATCCTACCCGATGATTCCTGTGCATGTATTCTGTCCTCCCCATCTGTCATTGCCTGGGAATCTGAGTGACACTGTCTAATCTTGTGTTTCAGTTCCTTAGGAGCCGGCCAGTTCCGGAGGGCAGCTGGTTTTGTTGTGGGCATGTTCAGATGCGATTTAGAAGTTTCTGTTAGACTTTTTGGTTTGATGCAAGTTGCCAGGCTACTCTTGGGCTGCCTAGGGCTATAGGGGAGGTGATAGCAAGCAAGACCTGCTTGGTTTTCTGAGGAAATGGAACCATTTGGGTGCAACTCGTTTATTTTAGAGTAAGTAGAAAAATGTTGGTTTGAACTTTTGATATTATTTTATACCCTGCTCCAGAGAAGCAAAGACAGTACTTGCAGTCTAAAATTTTCTTCTGTGCTTCCTGTTGTATATTCTTTGCATCTGCAGCAGCATTAAGGATATGAAAGGGGCTGGGAATAGAGCTCAGTGGCCAGCTGAGTGTGCATGAAGCCCTGGGTTTGATCCCCAGTACTAGAAAATAAAAAATTAAAAAGAAAATAGAAAAGAAAAAGAAAAATGGTGGAAGGACATGACTAGGCAATTTCTTAAGGCTGGAAATCTCTATTCTGGGGGTGGGGAGATAATGGTGCGTATATTTAGGTTTATATGTATATGTGCTAGAACAAAGTCATGGTGTGAGGTAAGGAAGAAAGCTCCCTTTTGTTGGTATGCGTGACCTTCCTTTTCCTTGACTTTGGCACACTTGATGCTCCTTGCTTTTGAATTCGAATATTTTGGGACACACACACACACACACACACTCACACACATACATGCACACGCACACACAGGAGCATACAGAAAAGACGTTAGAGATGACCTACTCTGGAAAATTTGTGGAAAATTTTCTTCTAATTATGTGAATGATTCTAGGCCAGCACATAACCCTAAACTCACTGACACAGCAGTGGAAGGACAGCCAGGGCAGCAGTAGAAGGCCCCTTTGCACCATTTAGCAAGGGAAACTGCTGTCAGAGTCATGCCCAGCATACGCCATTGAGGTGGGAACAGGGATTGGAAATGTTGTCTTCTCAAAAGTAACTTTTCATTAAAGACTATAACACTCCCTATGAAGTGCACTCCCAGCTCATAGGCAAGTAAAGTGTTTCCTGGCTGCGTGGATGAGTCTTCACTGTGAGCTAGGAGAAGGGGATGGAGTGGGGAGGCAGGGAAGCAGCAGCAAGTGCTGGAACGGAGCAGGGTTGCACTGGACCTCCTGCAACCATTCCTGTTTAGCACAGTCTATTTGCAGTTCCGTCAAGGTCACCTGTTTAAACCTTCCACACAACGTTCCACACAACAACTGGTCAACAGTACAGAATTCATGCAATAGTCCCCTGTGTTCCCTTCAAGTAAAACACAGGGAAAGTTGACTTCCTCATTCTCTTTCATTCTAAGTACCAAGCCCTGCCCTTGATGAACAAGACACAGGTTTCTTTCACACATCTGAAAACTCCTCTTTGCAAAGCTAGAGGAACGTGAAAGCAAGCCTCCTGGGTGGCAGTCATCTTGATCTCTGGTTTTCTCAGGGGGCCTCCACTTTTTGCTTCATGGGTGAAGAGCCATAATGGCACTGCCTACTGTTGCCCTGTGGAGTGAGCTGAGGTTTGGGGGAAGGGAGGACTGACCTTGATCTGGGGCCATCAGGTCACTTGACCTTTGTATACTGCTGTGTGTTCTGCATTGGGTCTTCCTATGTGAAGAAGTGTGTGGTCACAACACAAGCATGGCGGGCCTCAGGCAAACAATAGGCATGAACACACATGGCATAGTGCCTCAAATATGATGTGTGTCAACTTAGATGTAGGCTGGACACAGAATAAGGGACTATCCACTATTTACTTTAGCAAATGATTTTAAGAAAAGCATGACTTGGGGAAATGGAAAGTTCTACATATTTTTTTTATTAATTTAGTTCATCCTTCCACTTGTCTTATTTTCTACTGAAATAAACCTGAGAAATCATACAAGATGTCTAATAGAATTTAGGGGTGCTGAATGAACAGAATGAGAAAATCCCATGTAAAGCTGGGCAAACTTAGGCAATAAAAATTTGGGGTGATTGGCTGGAAACCAGCACCAAGAAGCTGTGGAATATAGTTTTCAGGGTACATTAAAAACTAGAAAAAGTCCCAGCTGGGGTCCTGATAGGAGGAGAGACATAGACATTGCATGGGCTTCAACCAAATCCTTGAAACAGGACCCAGAAATCTTCCAGGGTTGCACCAAGTGTGCAAATACCTTTGCAAACATCCCTAAGCTGCCTCTGTCCAAGCAATGTTGATCAGAGTTGATTTAGATCTATTGGGAATAATGATTCTTAGACACTGAAGCCCTTTATGATCACACTGGACGATGATTTAAGGAGCCATGATGCCCTTGCATTCCCATTAGGTGGCAAGTCCCGCTGAGCACCTCTACCGGATGGTGTTTCTGATCACACATGGAGGCTTTCCTGGCAGGTGTTAGACTTATATGTGAGCCCTTAACATCAAAATATGTCTAAATGGTAATCACAGCTAAAACTGCCCTCCTTATTTTGATGATAATGGGACATGCATTGGAACAATATAGGTTCAGTTTATATAGTTTTGCTGTCCTAGAAAAGCACTAATTTGGTTTGCAGTCATATTTTCTACTTGCATGCTGGGGCAATATAAGAAAACAACAAACAAAACAACCCAATCCCAGTCACCTCCCTCCTGTCCCCAAACCAATACCCACCCAGTCTTGGTTTTACCTCTGTCTGTCCTAAGTAATCCTGTGGGTTCCAGTCAGCGGACCCCAGTGTGGGTAGGCAGACCATCTTACCTGCATGCTTTGTGCAAATGGCTTGGAAGGCTCAACTCAGGGCTCCTCCAGACTCTCTCTACTAAGTTCCCCTCTTACAAACAATTTTCCTTAACCATCCACCTTATTAGGCAGGATCCCAGTAAGTCCAATGTAGGCTGAAGGTGATAGTGACACCACCTTTGTCTGTGGATTCTAATAGTTCACCTCTGGTATTTAAGAGGTAAAGACCAGACTGAAGGTTGAAGGTTGATGCCCCTCTTCAAAAAAGGTACTATAAATATACTAGAGCTATCCCTGAAAAGATGCATTTGTACTTACAAATATATATATATATGATTTTATATATATATATATATAGTTTGTCTTTGTGTTTATGTAGTTAGGTATTAATCTATAGGTATGGAAAGAGGAATAATACAGGAACAGGCAGGATTTGTGTGCTCGTGTGTATATTTATAATATGTATATTTCATATGTGTATGTATAGCCTCTGTCCTCTGCGTCATTACAATAAGTGCACCTCCCACCAGCGAGGAGTACCTGTCAGTGGTGAATGGAGGGAAGCCCCAGGGTCATGGTTCTTGGCGCCTCTTATGTGGAGTCATTTCAGTAGGCAAGAGCAAGGAGCCTGTGAAGTGAAGGGTCCCTTGTGAATCCATCCCCCCTCCAGTCCACCAAGGAGGGGACTTGGCAGGGGCTGTGTGTCAGCTGCCTCTTCTCAAGAGGCCAAGGAGCCTGGAGCCCAGAGCAGGAAGGGACCATCTGCCCTGTTGGTTCAAGATATGGCTTTTCCTCTAGATGGAGACAGGGCATATGAGAATTCTGTCTTCTAGGAGGACGCTGACCACCAGGAACACGAAATAGAGGCCAAACATGATGAAGCCCAGCACTTTGTTCATCCGCCATTTGCAGAGGGCGATGGACAGAATCACGAAGAGCAGCATGATGAACAGGAGGACGATGGCGCAGAAGAGGCCGTTGCTGCTGACGGCCACCGGCTGGAATCGGTGAATGATGGTGAACAGGAGCCAGGGCAGTGGGAGCCTGAGAGCGAGAAAGGCAGAGCAGGGGACAGCAGGCAGTCAGGCAAGTCCAGAAGGTGCGCAATGACGGATCTGCCCCGTCTCCTCCCCAAAAGGTAGGTCCACTAGGACTTGGGCAGGGTTGTCCCAGGAGACCACATGAGGAAGTCAGGTGAACTTGAAAACTGTTACCTATTTCTTGACCGAATTAGGGAGACCAGAGAGAATCTGATTTACAGTGGAACAATGTCAAAGACATGATGGTTGTAGGTATTTCCTGAATTTGGAAATCCTTTACTGCTTCCTTCCTAGTGGAGAGTAAAGTGTTGCTCTCAGCCATAAGAAAGTGAACTGGAGGCTTTATACAGGGTGAAGGGAGAAGGAGACAAATGGAGAGAAGGCACAGAAATGAGTGGTGAGCTAGGCACAGTGGCACACGCCTGTAATCCTAGTGTCTCAGGAGGCTGAGGCAGGAGGATCTCAAGTTCAAAGCCAGCCTCAGCAACTTAGGCCCTAAGCAACTTAGTGAGACCCTGTCTCAAATTAAAAAAAAAATAAAAAGGGCTGGGAATGTGGCTCAGTGGTTAAGTGCCCCTGGGTTCAATCCCCAATACCAATAAATAAATAAATTAAATAAAATAAGAAAAAAGAAACGAGTGTTGAAAAATAGAAAACATTATTTTTAAAAACTGAAGAAAGAGAGTAGTAATGACTTAATAATTTAAAATCAAGTAAAATTACATGATGATGAGGTGGCCATGATACAATATGGAAGTCTGAAGTTTATTCTGGAAAAGATGTTGACAATATTTTGATTAAAAAAATGATCTTCCTGGGCTGGAGCAGTGGCTTGGTGGTTATGGCGCCTGCCTGGCATGCTCGAGTATGCAAGTTCAAACCCCAGAACCACGTACACAATGAAGTCTCCCAGCAATGAAAGTCACATGAAAAATTAAATTAAAAAAAATGCTTCTCTCTTTTTCTCTCTCTCACTGTCCCTCTCTCTTAAAAAAAAGATCTTCGTGAAAGATCTGAAGAACGAAATATCTTATATTTGTAATGTTTTAAGAACTTTATTATGTATTTCTAAACCTGTTTTTTACCTTTACATTTGATTTTTAAAATCTAATAACACCTTTAGTTTCCTATCAAGAGTGGTGATTCTAAAACACACCAGGAAAGCTAACTGCCAGAAATACCATGGGAGCTGAGCATGTAGGACTCTCTGTGAGGGGAACATGGCTGAAATATCAGGTTCAAGTGGCATGGGTGTCGTAGGCGTCTGGGTGAAATGCGGCTGGTTCTCCTCACTGAGTCTGATGATGGAACGTTGGCTGGGGAGATACTGACCCAGCTGGCTGTACCTTCTGCATGGCCAAGGGAAGTTCAGTTTTGGCCTGGTCTCAGGGTTTTGGAAGAAGAGCTGTGCTTTTGAAATGTGAAGTTCTCCAAAGAAAACGCAAATAGTTTGTGAGAGAAATAATGAGAGTAAAAGGGGCAGTGAGTTTGTACATCTCTCTCCTCTGCTGGAAGTGTGTGCTAAAGCAGAGCCCAAACACTGCGTCTCTGACTCGCCAGGGCTGGCCCTACCTGAGTGCGTGTCTTAACCTGGGTAAAGCTGAAGTGATCGATGTGATGGCCTTGTGGCGACTGTACGTACAGGCACTTTTCTCTGGCTGGGAGATGCTCACTTCAGTGAACCACTTTGGGCTGGGGTTCCCCAGGGGCATCCTGGAACAAGGTGACATTCCAGTTCTTGGCAGGAGGGGGCAGTCCTGGCACCCTGGCTTCAGCAATGGAAGGTCAGAAACTGAAAGGGGTGGGCTTCAGAATGGATGTAATACAAAATGAAAACCATCACTAGAGGCTTGTCCTAGTGCGTTCTTCTTCCACCATTCCCATGTCTTTTGGAGAGAAAGACCCCAAGCCATTTCACTCTTATTAAACCAGATGCTGTAGTTGAACCTTGAATATATCCCAAAAGGCCATGTGTTAAAAACTTCCCAGGCTGGGAAGTGGGGGAACCTTCGGAAATGGGGCCTAGTAGAAGGGAATAAGGTCATCCAGTTCTTGTGAAGTTGAGGTTGACAGCACTGTCAATAGTTTGTAAAAAACTCGTTTGGGGAAAATGACTTTTTTTTGTAATAATTTAAAATACAGATAGAACTTTATTCAGAAAAATGATCGTTTCAGTGTTGAGTAGTAAAAAAATTGGGGATCTCTTATAATTTCTAATAATAGGAAACTAGTTAAATAGTAAGTCAATGTAATGTTATGTGACTATTTAAAATCAAGTTTATAGTGATACAGGAAATATTCATGATATATTTTAAATTTAGCTTTTATTTATTTATTGTAGTGCTAGGGATCAAACTCAGAATCTCACATGAAATTTTAAATTTAGAATGAAAGATTTACATAAAAACAGCAGTGTTTACATAAAAATGCACAGTGTGGTTGACAATATGGATTTTTTTTTTCAGATCCCAGCTACATCATTTGGTATGTGAACTCTACTCTGTGCCATTCAGTATCCATATTTGAGAAATGGGGATGCAGATATACACCCCCATGATCCCTGTATGGCTTAAATGGTTAAAAATGTGTGTACAGTACACATGGTAGACATTGTATGAAAAATGATAAATATGTATTTGGTAATGAAAAGGTATAAGAAAACAATATTCAAGATGCTCAGTGAGAATGTAGATGCATTTCACTGGCTTTCCAAATGAGCCCTGCTCTCCTGCGAACATAAGGATAAAATCCTATGTAACAACAATTTCCTTAACATGTAAGACTATGTCGACCAAATAAAAAAAATTTAAAAAAATCCTCTGTCTTTCTTTTTCAGGGGATTGCCATTTAGGGTCCTGAGTCAGCCAACTTTTCCTTTTGACAAGTTAGATGAGAATGAAGAGATAACAGCATCCCTCTCAATTTGGCTCACCATAGAGATTATTCATACCAACAACTCCAGTTTGCTTAATTGTAAGAAAAAATCTCATATTCTAATTTTCAAAAAACCTACAATATGGTGATGAGCTTAGATAAACGAATGAAAACACCAAGGTTGTCAGCATTTCCCGAGGAGGCAGAGTGTTTGCTGTCTATGTTTGTCCTAAAATCCTAAAATCCAAATCTCACCTGAGGCTGGTCAGGGATATTAACTGGAATATGGAACAGAAGCACCATGAAATTATCACAGCATCTCAGTCCTGTCTGAGTACTAGATATTCATAATGTGTGGTAATGCAGTTATAGAAGTGAAATTCTCCAAAAATATTTTCTAAAGCATCCATTCTACACGAAGGTATGTGTTTCTGCCTGTCTAGAAGTGGCTTACTTTTCATGAAGCTCTCTGAAAAATAGACTTGGTGAAACTAAATGGTACTCCCAGTCTCTTTTCTGTTGGTATTGGTATTGGTGGGTTTGGGCCTAGAGATTCTGGTCACATCTTTACAACCTCTAGGAAGACAAAAATCAGTGATTAGGCTATGCACACCTTTCCATAGGTCTCCACTTACCCTACGGTGATGTCGAAAATGTTACTTCCAACCGAGCTGGACACAGCCATGTCTCCTAGCCCCTTCCGAGCCACTATGACACTGGTGATAAGATCAGGAATGGAGGTCCCAGCAGCCAAGATGGTCAGACCCATTATCTCTTCACTAATGCCGATGGTCTCTCCAACCTACACATCATGACAGGGGCAAACATAAGTGTTGGAGGTCACAAAACCATCCTAACCACAAACATTGCACTGTGACCCCTTTTAATGGGTTCCTTCTCTGTGCCATGGGCTGAGACAATAAAGATGAATGAGCCACTATCATTGCCATTCAGGAATTTATATTTTTATGACATTCCAGCCTAAGAGATTAGCAATGTTGATATGAAGATTAAGCAGATAATCTCAAATAAAAAAGAGCAATAGAAGGCTTGAGTACAGCCACCATATGGTGTTTCCTAAAACCGAGCCAGGGAAGCTGCAAGATTTGAGTTATACAAGCCAACTGGTGTTTGAACCCAGGGCAAGCAGCACCAAGTCCTGGGATAGACATGCCCTTCAATTTGCCATCAATGGTTAAGGACTGACACTCAGGGATCCATTTTTTTTTAAGAGAGAGAGGGAAAGTGAGAGAGAGAGCATTTTTTCATCTGGCCTTTGTTTCTCCGACACTTAGTTGTGTGTGTGGTGCTGGGGTTCAAACCCAGGTCCTCATACGTTCTGGGCCAGCACTCTAACCACTGAGCAACTGCTCCAGCTCTCTATTTTTTGTCTTAATATCTCTTATTGTCTATACCACCTAAACTCTTTTAGAGCCCATCATTTCTACAGGAACTTGATTTGGAGTGTGTTCAGGTTTAGTAATATGAAAATGGAAATCAGCTAAACAGCCGTGAGGAGGCAATGGCCAGGGAATCAGAGGACCTTGGTGCAAGGTCTGGCTTTGGTATCTATTGTGCTTGACCCACTGCTAACTGTTCCTTTGTGTGGTGTCTTTGTTCCTTGCTTTCTTATCCATAAAGTGGGGGTAATAATATCTGCCTTAACAAAGTGGCTGTGGGAACTAAATGATAATTTGTAGAAAAGACTTTAGTAAATAGTAGTGCATCATTACTGAAAAGTGAAATGGGGTTTGGAACAGTTACATTTTTTATGGTCTTTGCCTTTTAAGACTGATATTTCTGTTGAGAGTGGTGGTTTAGCCCCAGAGGGAAGCTCCTCCATTCTTTTGAGCAACCTGTTTGTCTTGTTGGGACTTTAAAAAGTATTAAATGTATTTTCTGGAGTTGGTGAGCTGCATTTCTGAAAATCTTTAAAATAATGCTTTCTATTTGATCTCCAGTAGACTACCTGATGGCATACAGAGTTTTGTTTTTTGCTTTTTTGAAATAGTTTAAGGATAAAGAAATAGTAAGGAAGGGCTGGAGCAGTGGCTCAGCAGTTCTGGTGGTTGCCTGGCATGTGCAAGGACGCAGGTTCGAGCTCCAAGTACCACATACGCAACAAAGTATCAGAGCAATGAAAGCTAAATGAAAACTGAATAAAAAATTGATTCTCTCTCTTTCTCTCTCACTGTCCCTCTCTCTTAAAAAAAAGAAATAGGAAAAAGGTCTTTAGGGAATAGAATACTCACTTTTAAATCTCTCTTTTTTATTTGTAAGTAACATTTTTATTCCTGTTAGTTTAAAAGCATAGTTGGGAGCTTTATTTATTTTGATGGTCATGCCAGCTTAGAGACTGGTGAGCTGACTTCTTAGTTTACCCTATGCTGGTGGCATACAGATTCATGGCTTCCATTAGAAAGGAAGGTCCTTGCCAATAGGGTCCTTGGACACTATGTGTCTCTAATTTGCAGAGCACAGCATGGTAAATAGTAGGCTCGGAAGACCTATTTTGCTGAATGAACAAATCAATCTGCATATGTAAGTGATTTCCCTAGCATGTTTCTCCGCAGATTCTTCTAGAAAAAGTTAAATAAAAATTTTGCACAACATACCCTATTAGAGCAAAATGTTCTCCTTGATGTCTTATTTTTGTTAGAATTAAAGTGAAACGTCAAAGACTGTGAAAATGCTGAAAATGACTGGCATCCTAAGAAAGGTCCAATTTATTTAATATATTCTTAATCATTTAAATTCTTAGGGGGAGTTTTAAAGCAGGGATGACTTCAAAAACCATTTGTATCTGGAGTTTGAATGCCATTATAGACAGGGAAGATCAGAAATTAATGAGAAGTATGCTGTGTGGTTAAGAGCACTGGTTTGGGGAGTAGTCCTGGGTGTGTATTCCAGCCCGTCATTCCAGTGCTTCTCTGACTCAGTTCCCCCATCTGTAACATGATGGTAATAATGTCCACTCAACAGTCGTGATGATTACACACGATGATGCTTATAAACAGTGTAGTGTCAGGCATGAGGTAAACAATCAGTAAATATCAGATAGTATAACTCAGACATGCTTTCACTCTCCAAATTATCAGACTAGCAATGAGGGTTCTGGCAGCCTGGACCAAAGCTGGTTTCCGGGGGTCAGTCTGCAATGTATGAAGCCACATGAATAATGAAAAATTTTTGTTATACACTAAACCCCTGATGGATCTGGGAGGCTTGGAAATATTCTCACTGAAGAACTAATCTTCATGAGCAAGTTCGCGGTACCTATCCCTGATGCTGATGTTTGAGGAGCCAGAGGAAAGATGAAGGGGCAGGGATAGGATAGTGTCCTGATCAAATCGGGTCATGTAGATTTTCTATGCTTTCTTTTAAACATTTGGTAGTTTTCACATTTACATTTAGAATCACGATCCATTTGCATATGGTATGAAGAAAGGATATAAGTTAATTAATTTTGGCATATGGAAATCTAATCGTTCCAGCACCACTTTGTTAAAGAGTTTATCCACATATGTTCTTGGCATATATTTTATTTCAAATTGCTGTATTTTATTTTATGTTAACAATTATAACAATTTTAGGACTATATTAAACAAAGGATACAAGTAGGCAGTTTGAAATTTATGTACTATGCCGTAAAGATTAAAAGCATGAATTTTGGGGAGCTAGAGCAGTGGCTCAGTGGTTATAGTACTTGCCTGGCATGTGCGAGGATGTGGGTTCAAACCCCAGCATGATGTATACAACAATGCATCAGAGCAACTGAAGCCACATGAATATGAAAAACTAAATAAAATTGATTCCTTCTTTCTCTCTCACTGTCCCTGTCTCTTCAAAAAACAAAAAGCATAAATTCTGGAGCTGTAGTGTCCTGGGTTAGAATCTCAGTTCTGCTATTCACTACCTATGTGATCTTGGCCAATTTTCTTATTAGTTTTATGTTAAACTCCTTTACCTGTACAATGTATGTAGTAATGGTACCTCCTTCATAGGATTTGAACCTGTGTACAGAGTTAATGTCAAGATTATAAAGGCAAATGGATGTGAATTGCCCATTATATAGCACACAATATAATAATAGTCACTGCTAATGATCTTTGAGAGTGTGAAACCTCATATTTCATTCTTTAATTCATGTTTTTCAATAACAATATTGAGGTCATATCTTATGAAAGGCAGCATAACTAGATTGAGCTTAAAGTGATAACAATGAAAAATATCATAATTTTTATAAAACGAAGCCCAAGGAAGCTTTTTAGTCTCTAGGTCCTTTCCCGAGAGCCAGTTGGGAAAGGCTGGTGAGGGCCATGCTGAGTGGCTTGCTCAAGATAAGGTACAATGTGACCTTCCTCCCGGCCCTCGGTTGGCCTGGCCTCAGACAGGAAGAGGTCAGGCTTGTCTTCCTCTACATAGCTGTCCAGTGGCTATTCCAATTTGATTCCAGGCCATGGGAAAAGGCCCAGAGACTAGGGAAATTTCAGTCCTGCTGTGTAAAATTTGTCTGTATCACACTCAGTGTTGTGACAATTTCTGAAAGCAAACACACTGTTTAACCCCTCAGCAACCAAGACTAGAGAGGAGCAAAGCAGATGGGTATCACTGTCAAGGTCTTACCTGATGTGCCCACCAGACCATCAAGTATGAGAATACTGCAATCCAGGAAATGGAGCCAAAGAATGTGATGGGGAAAAACTTCCTCGATGACTGAAAGACAACCAGAGCAGGCAAGAGTCAGGGCTACCAACTGCAATGGACCTGGCAGCCTATGGCTTAAATCACTTATGCAAACATTGTTCCTGCATTTCCTGCATCTTGGTAAGATTGGCAATCAAGGGGCCTGAACTCCCCCTCATCAAGGGGTAAAATTCTCTCTTGGAAATGTGAAATCAGTGGGAGCAGAATGATTGCAATGCTGATTCCTGTGTTGGAACTCTCTTAAAGAGAATGTGGATTAGTTCCTGCAATTAGATGCTCAAACACCCTCTGCTCCTGCCCTAAGACCTTGTTTCTCAGCCTCTCTTGCCCTCTGTTAAATACCTCATATTCTCCCTCCATCTTCTCCCCTTCCTTTAATTTGCTCCAGAGTTCATCAGAATCAGTTTCTACTGCTTGCAAACCATGTGTCCTAATACTCCATATACCAGAAAACCCATGCAATTAATTACATTAAATAAGAAATGGGAAGGATCAATACGTTTAAAAATAGATTGGTTCATTTTACAGTTGCATTTATTATCAGGAAAGTCACAAAGAAGCTACCACCATTGCTTGTAAAAATTTCTGGTGATGGCCAGTCTCCCAGATGCTGGACCAGATGTTTTGGCTGGAGTAGACAAAGTGGAGATGCCCAACTGGGTTGATCTCCACTAGGGGTTAGGGGCAGGGAATATTCTTTCTATATTATGTCCAGTTCTGCTTCTTGCACTGAACTTTGTACAATCTCAGGCTTCCACTGTGAGCACTCTGAAAGTGTCCTAGGATTATTGATTAAAAACCACACACCCAGAATGTAGTGTTTCATACCTGACCACTAAACAGAAATCCAGGTTTGCACTGAACTGGTGTTATGTTGTGGGATACTTGGGGTTCCTCAAAATATGGTCAGATAGCAGGATGCTGTCTGAGAGTCTCTCGCCTATTATTATCAAATACTTTTTATTTCAAAGCTTTCCACACTGAGGAAAAAAATCCCCACTTTTTTTCCATTTTGATAATGTCATCCAGCTTTGTCCAGAGAAATAAATATTGGAATCGACCTGGATAAAAGCAACTCAGTTGTCTGAAAGATTGGCCTGGGACAGTCACAAAGAACACTTTCAGGGCTGGAGCGGTGGCTCAGCGGTTACCACGCTTGCCTGGCATGCGCAAGGACGCAGGTTTGAACCCCAGCATCACATACACAACTCAGTGTTGGAGCAACAAAGACCATGTGAAAAACTAAATAAAATTGATTCTGCCTCTCATTCTCCCTCTCTTTTAAAAAAAAAAAAGAACATTTTCAGCCATGGATTTTAAAAAAAGTTTTTATTATTGCATTATAGTTACACATAATAGTGGGGTTCATTTTGATATATCAAACATTCATGGAATATAATTTGCTCCATTTCAGTCTTCAATACTTCCTTGTTTTCTTTGCCTTATCCCTCCCCATTTCCTTTCCTCTACTCTACTTATCTTTCTTCTACATATTTATTGTTTTTGTAATTTGTGCATTATTGATACACATAAAGTAGAATTCATTGTGAGATATAGATATCTCACGATTTGGTCAATTTCATTCCACGGTTCCTCCCTTTTCCTGTCCCTCTTCCCTCCTTCTCAGTCTCCTTTGGCATGGCTTTTGTGAGCTTTATGAGAAGGAAGAGATCAACTTGTGCACGGTAGTTTTTAAATCTTGACAGTATAATGGTGAACTCAGTCTCTATGGCTCCAAACAAGGTTTATGTTCTCTTTACTAATTTCAAATTCTCAGTAAATGTTATTATCCTTCACACGGTCCTTAAATTTTATAATATTTATTTTTCCTCTTTAAATGACTGCTGCCTTTTTGGGCCATTCATTAGGTGGACTTGATTAAATTGGGGGAGGACATCAGGCCAGAGTGAGTAGCTAACACCTTACTGTTATGTGCTTTTCCATGCTTCCATTTCTTAGAAGGAAAATATTTTGGGCAAGGACTCAGGTCCCTGGGAGCACTTCAACGGGGAATGGGGAGAAAACAAGTGATTTCTCAAGGCAGAGACTGAGACTTTCACTTCTGATGGCAAATTTCTTTAAAGCTGGGAGCACAGCTGGATTCTGGAGATCAAATTTCCCGAGCTGGTGCTAAGAGAGAATTTTCCCAGGCCGGGCTTCTAGGAGATTGGACCTCCCAGCTTTTTCGTCTGGTCATGTGTTATTGTTTCAGGGTTCTATGTATTGCAAGGTTTTCAATTTCCTGGGAACCTGCTCTGTTATGGGGAAGAGAAGGGCCCTTCTTGCCACGTGGGGCTACATGTGATCGAGCATCATCAACCAGTGCTTGATTCTGAGCATTCGTGAGGGGAATGGATTCTCCCTCCTTTAAGGTGTGGCATCTGTACTGCTTGTCCGTGCAGTCTTCATTTCATAGACTGCTCACTTTGCATTTAGCTCATTTACAAAATGTGTAGTTGTCATTTTTCATGTTTAATTTTTTTACCTTTGCACTTCTGCTCATTGAAGTGACTTCATGACTTCTCAGGTCAGAATCAAATCATTTGAACTTATTTCTCATCTGGAAAATGTCATCACTGAACTACAGAATAGTCCCAGACATAAGATAGAAAGCAAGCTACCAGTCTAAGAACTTAAAAGAACTAAATTGAGATCAACCTGTTAGTGAGAAACTCTCTCATTTGATATTTGATGCTCTTGATTATTAATCAAGGAGCTAATTAGTAATTTAATGGTCATCAGAAAGTAGGTAATGTTATATTAGGGGATCATTAAAAAAGTTGGAAATAAAATGTGTGAATTCAGGGTCTTCATTGTAAACTAAGGGTAGGTGGAGAATGGGCACCTACTTTGGACTTACATCTTAAACTAGTGATGAAATTCAAACCTGGTCTGCCTGAGTGCACAGCATGTGCTCCTAACGTGTATGTTACACTGAAACTTTTCCAAAGAAAAACCAATCATGCTCAAAATATACCCAGCCATAGGCATAATGATGATGATCATAATACTAGGCTCTGCTCTGAATGTCAGAAAATAAAAAAAGCATCAGAGAAACAGAGACTAGCATTCCAGCTGTATGGCCATCTGCCTCCCCCAACCTCCCATATTGTTCCTACTTCAGAAGTTTCAACCCTTCATGCATCAGCAGTTTGGATAAGTGTTTCCCTGTCAAACTACCTGTCCACACCCAATCTCACAATTCAGGTATTTCTTCCTCTTTTATTTTTTTTTTTCTGGGCTATTCTTCATGATTTCACTCCAGACATCACTGCCCTGGAATATCTGCGTAGTTGTTGAGTTACCAGTCTCATTTCAAGAGAGAAAATAGCTCTTCAAGCCAAAGTCTAACACGTCAATTTATGGTTAGTCTCATCCTGACATCTGTTGGGATAGGCCTCACACTAATTAGCAAATAAGAAAATTGTGTCCATGTGCTGTCTGTTCTGTTTCCAATGTAATGGTTTACTTATACAAATGACAGCGAATGTTCTCATTAGAAGCTTGCAGTACACCACAGTGATATTGGTTTGGCTTGAAAAAAGTTGCTGGACATTCACAGACTGCACAAATTGGCCATATTCTTATGATTTAAATTCAACAAATATTCGCTCAGCATCTACTCTGTGCAAGGTTCCAAAGTACATGGATTTTCTTTGCAGAGGGTAGGATGGGAGAATGGGGTCTTGCTATGTTGTCCAGGCTGACCTTGAACTTGTTATTCTCCTGCCTCAGCCTCATGGGTAGTGGGATTACAGGCCTATAATGCATCATATCCAGCTTGAAGTATACGTATGTAACAAAGTTCCCCACAATAATTCTCTTAAGACTAAAAGTGTGGTCTCTGGGTTAACATGATTGGTTCTGAAATCTCTTCTCACAGATTACCAGTGATGTGTTTTTTAGATTAAATACTTAATCCCTTTAAGCTTTCATTTCTTCATTTTTAAAATGGAAGAAATCTAAAACTTTAGTTGTTGGGGCTGGCACAGTGGTTCAGCGGTTATGGTGCTTGCCTGGTGTGAGGACCCGGGTTCGAATCCCAGCACCACGTACACAATGAAGTATCCATGCAATGAAGGCCACATGAAAAACTAAATAAATTTGATTCTCTCTTTCTCTCATTGTCTCTCTCTCTTAAAAAAAAAACTCTAGTTGTTCTGAAAATTTTACATATATAAAATGTCTAGCAAAGTGCAGCCACATAATAATTGTACCTGTATTAGACACCATTAGCCTCGTTTTAGTTTGTTTTTTTTTTTTTAAAGAGAGATAGGCAGTGAGAGAGAGAGAGAGAGAATCAATTTTATTTTGTTTTTCATGTGGCTTTTGTTGATGGGACACTTTGTTGTGTACGTGGTATTGAGATTTGAACCTGTGTACTAGCACACATGCCAGGCAAGCTCTGTAACTGCTGAGCCACCATTCCAGCCCACTCATATTAGTTTTTTTTTTTTTTAATAAAGAGAGAGGGACAGTGAGAGGGACAGAGAAAGACAGAAACAAATTTATTTAGTTTTTCACATGGCCTTAGTTGCTCCAACACTCAGTTGTGTACGTGGTGCTGGGGTTTGAACCCGGGTCCTCGTGTTTGCCAGGCAAGCACTGAAACCGCTGAGCCACCGCTCCAGCCCCTCATATTAGTTTTTAAGGGATGAAGAAACTAAGGTGTAAGTGACTGTGGAGACCTGGTGTAGAGTTTTGGCTTTGCCTTTTACTTGGTTGAGTGTGACTAGATAGGAAGACTAAACCTCTCTGGGTCTCAGTCACTTCATTCTTGCTATATCTGTGCTTGGCTCATAGTAGGCATTCAATAAATATTTGGCAACTGAATAAATGATAGACATTGCAAATACCTAGCTATATTCTCAGGTTCCTTTTAGCTTGAATGTGTTCTGTTTTCATAAATCATCAGATGCATTCCTGTTTTATAAGAACACCCTTGCTAGGCCATAGGAGAAGAGAACTTCTGGGGTCTTTATTTTGCTTTTGTTCTTCATTAAGGTTTACATTTTAGTTGCTCTACTTTGAAAACAAAGCCACTAATTTAAGAAAACTATAAATGTGAAGCTCATATTAATCATCTTAACGGAAAGTGTGTGTGATCCAATAAACATTGTCATGTAATTTGCATATAAATGAAGTGGAAATAAAGACAGTGGGAGTACTATTTACACTGAAACTAGAAGTATACAATCATGTTTTCCTTGTAATTATTGTTAAGGTTTGGGATGTTCATCTCCATGAGTAAAATAACAGCTCTAGGGGCAGAGCAGCCGGCCCCTAAGGATTGGCAAATATCTCTTCCTAGTTTTCTCTTCTCTTTCCTCCCCATGGACATTTTCTCAGGAGGCCTCCTGTGGAAACACATGTGGCCTGTGAGGGGACTGCAAAAATGGCCACAATGCTTGGCTGCTCTTCTCATCAAGAGGTGAGGTCTATTTCCCCACTCATTGAATCTTGCCTGGCTTTAGGACTTGCTTTAATCAGTAGAATGTGGTGCAAAGGACAAAGTATAAATTCCAAACTAGATCTCAAGAGGGCTTAGTAGCTTTCATTCTTGCTGCTCTTGGAACTTTACCATCCAGTGATTAAGCCCAGGCTGGCCTGCTTAAGGAGTAGAGACCATATGGAACTGGGATAAACTTCCTGCTCAGTTATTTTTATGCTAGCCAGCTGGCAGCAGCAGCAGAACTGTCTAGCTGAGCCCAACCCAAACTGCCAATTCACAGAATCATGGGTCAAAAACACTTGTGGTTTTAAGGTTGAGGTGGTGTGTTACACACCAAAGACAACTGGTAGAAGATCGAATCTAACAAGACTTCTGTGCTAGCATGATCAAGAAGCATCTTAATGGCCTTCATGTCAACTGAATCATGATCTTGACAGATCATGTATGTAGAGGATTCCTGTATAATCTACTTCAAAACTATTATGTTTTGAGAATAAACTGGGACTATACTGGAAAACTGGGATGTATGGTCACCTTAAATTTGTAATATTGTATTGATGGTTATCTATTTGTGCTGCCCTTAATCACAGAATGTCACGGCTGATAAGGAATCTCTAGATCTTCCAATCCTTTTTTATCACAGTAGAGACAAAATGTGATCTAGAGTTGAGAAGTGCCTTTTCTAAGGTTGCACACATGGGAAATCCCACTGTAGAATGTGGCAATCAGGAGACCTGGGTTCAAGTCCAGCTCCTTTCACTAATGTAGTGAAGCAATCTTGTCTTGTAGTTAATGGTATGTGGACATCTCTTGTTTCTGCTACTGAACTTAAGCTCCTTAAAGATAGAAATTGTGAATTCTCAAAGGGCTAAATAAGCCCCATGCTCAGAATATAATAGGTGTTCAACAAATATTTGTTGTGGAAGTTTTAAAACAACTAAATATTCAGCATGAAAATCTAATTTCTGCTTGGAATAGCAAATGGTATGCTCAGAAAAAGACAGAAAAATTCCAGTTGATCCTATGGCTGGCACTTGGGGAGCAATGAAGAAAAGCTCCACTGGCTATCTGAGCCCAGGTGACAGGGGCTGGCCCTCAAGCGTGGGCTGCATGGTAAAGGATGAGTTTATGGTGCTGCAGAGGAGTACCTTCACGCTGCCCCATCTTTCTGTTTTGTGCCCCTTGGTATTACAGCATCGGCCAGAACAGTTGTCACACCCAGGGATTGGTTGATTCTGATTTGTTTGCCAGGAGTTGTTGTTTGGGAGCTTTTAGTTTTTTTTTTCTAGCCAGCTTACTTGACCTTTCCGTTCAAGACAGGGTGAACACTTTGACAGCCCTTGCTCTAAGAGTCCTATCCAACGCTGAGAGCCCAGGGCCTAGAGTTACTGGCATCTTCTTCCTGTCCCCACACAGCTTCCTGATCGCCTCTGTGGTGGTATGCTGACACCCTCTCAGCCAGTTAGCCCCCTTTTCTCTGGGTCCCAGCACACAGGCCTTCTATGGGGATTTAGAAAACCACATCTCTGACTCCCTGATTTCCCTACTGGGGGCGAACAAAAGCTCTGGGATGAGCAGTAGAGAGGAGGGAGAGGAAGATTGATAGATTAATTTCAGAAATATCAGTGTGATGTAAGCCAAGGGAAAAAATCCAAACACATCCAATTATTTGGCTGTGGGTTTCCAGGAAGCCAGGCCTTCGCACAGGGCAGATGCTCTGCAGCTGCGTCTTGCATTAGGAAGCCTAAATGTTGCCTTAATTTAGCCACACCTGTTACACACCAAGAGACCTCTTACTTTGAGGAGTCCTTCCACAACGGGGTCCTTTCCTGGTGTATGCTGTACAAGACATGGCTCTCTACCAGGCTGGCTTATTTATAGATGAGGATAATGGGATAGGATTTCTTCTTCTTCTTTCTTTTCTTTTAAATTGGGGAAGTCGTATCCTCAGGGGCTTTTGAAGGTTTATGTCAAATCATGCTGGATGTTACCACAGTATTCCATTCAAATGGTTTCAGAAAGGATTTTTTCCCTCCTGATTGATGCCTTCTGGTGTCACGAAAAATGAGAAGTCATGTGGTCCCACAGACCTGGGTCTGAAGTTCAGTTCCATCCTCTGGAAAGTGACCAGGTATAAGTTTACTTCTTTTGCTTAAGTTTCTTTCTATGTATATCTCCATTCTAGATGTTTCTTGAAATTCCATAATATAATTTATTGAGAATACCAAGTGCAGAATCTGCTATAGTACATGGTAGGCTTTTGTTGAACAGGTATGTGTGAAGTGCCATGATAGAAAGGAGAGCTGTTTCCCCTTTCCCTTTCATTAGTTGTTTTACTGCTAGGGCAAGAGCTAACAGCCAGGAACCCAGGTCAACAACACTGGAAGGGGACAGGCAGGCTCTAGTGGAATCTACACTCAGACTGTACTTTGCTGACTGTGTGTCAGTGTTGTGCTCACGGTACCCAGTACCTGGTAGATAATCCTGATTATAGTACCGGCTAGATAATACTGATTATAGTAATGATAATAATACAGGAGGAGAGCATCAGACATGAAGGCATTTTCACTACACAAATGTATTTCTTTAAATTATTTTTTGAGTTAGGTGAATAATCTATGTATATCACCAAAAGAAAACTCAAGGCAAAGTAAGTCACCCTCCCTGCCCCAACCTTTAGTGGCCCTTCTCAGAGGCAATCATTGTGTTGATTTTAAACTGTGGTTACAAATTCTTTGACACACTTCTCAAAAAGAGTGTCGTATGCTATATGTCACTGATGTATTCTAGGTAAACTTTTTTCTCCACCTCTTTAATCCCCACAGGATGACTGCTTTGGCCAGGAGAGGATAGTTACTATGTTAACTTCTGAGACTAGGACATCAAAGACCACACGGCTTTTGCTTTTCTGCTTTTCGCTGCTGAAACACTCCTGCTTGGAGCCCTGACCTCTTATGTAAGATAATTGATTATCCTGAGACCTCCACACTGTGAGGAAGCCCAAGTCACATGAAGAGGCCACATTGAAGCAGGCCAGCAAACAGTCCCAGCTGAACCTAGTCTTTTAATCATCCCTGCCTGGGTGCCAGAAACATCAGCTAAGATGCCTCCAGATGACTAAACCCTTTAGCTGTGAGTAACCCAGCCACACAAGCCTTCCCTAGCTGAGGGCCCAGACATTGTGGCACAGAATCAACCATCCCCAGTGTGTCCTACTCCAATTCCTGATCCACAGGGTCCACAAGCAGAATAACATGGTGGTTGTTTTACACTACTAAGTTCTGGGGTGGTTGGTTATGCAGGTTTGCTAATCCGAACAATCACAATTATGTGTCTGTCCAGAGAAATTTTAGGCAACGTATCTGCAATGCTTCCTCTCTTCCTTTTGACAAGGGACCTGTTTCAAAAATACTTTACTCACAGGTTTGCGAACGTCAGGTAAGGTAATCCAGAGTGGGAACACTATGGGGAAGACGATCAGGAATGTGACCTGCTTGCGGGTGTCAGAAGGCCAGGCCAGGCTCAGAGGCTGGTCCTCCTCCTCCTCAGTTGTCTCTGCGGCCGGCTGCTGGAGGAGATATGAAATGCAAACAATGAGAATGGTGACACAGGACACAGAAGCAAGACCACAGTGAGGGAGGGAAGTGCCAGACCTCATTAGGACTTTTCCTGAGCTGCCCTGGCTGCTCCACACATATACTTTTTGGGTTTGTAAGAGAAGCCTGTGTGCCACAATCTGAGTCCTAGGAACAAAAAGTAAGTCACCCAGCCATGAGCATTTAAGAACTTTCTTTTTTCTCCTTGAATTCTCCTCAGCTTCTCACTTTTGTCAGCTGAGTATTCAATGTGGGCTGCAGCTTCCATTCAGGATCTTTTTATAAGAAACAATCTGCAGAGGAGCAAACTGACAACCCCATCTCTCCTCTCCCTTCTCCCTGAGGACTATGCCATGGGATTCAGAATCCTCAAGAGAAAGAACACTAATAAAAATTAAAATTCCTGGGCCAGCCGTGGTAGAGCAAGCCTGTAATCCCAGTGACTTGGGAGGCTGAGGCAGGAGGATCGCCTCACACTTAGTGAAGCCTAAGCAACTTAGTGAGACCATGTCTCAAAATAAAATATAAAAAGGCCTGGGGATGTGTCTCCGTGGTTAAGAGCCCCTGGATTGAATCCCTGGTAACTCCCAACCCCCAAATAAAAAAAAAACTTAAAATTCCGTTTTTTTTTTTTTTTTTTTTAAGAGAACTGATTTTCAGCAGGCACATGAAAATCACTGCAGAAACAATTCAGTAATAATACTGACAGGAGGCTCAACACTGTCCTGCTGGCCCAGGGTAGCTTAAACTCAGTGATTCTTGTGTGTTTTAAACCTGCCTAATCATATGTTGAATTCTGAACTATATTTCACTTGCAGCCAAATGCTTATTATGCAGATATGCCTCCTTCCCTGGAGAAACGGGGTGGAAGTCCAGCAAGACCCTGGCCTGCGGAGGGCTTCAGAGCCCGAGTGTGGAGGCCTGACAGAGTTGGGAGCTCTGCCAGCGTTTGACTTGCCAGCCGCTGCAGACAGCAGCTTCCTCAGTCCCAGCGCTGGAAGAGATGAAAGGAGGATCCGGCCCAGCAGGATGACCATTAGCCTGTCAGATGGGCCCTCCGAGCCTCCAAAACAGCACTGCAGACACCATCCATCACTCCCTTCCCCGCTTGTTTAAAAATGAAAGTGTAGCAGCAGGACCAAGCATCAGATCTAAAAATATCAACAGGAACTTTTCTACTGAGGCTTCCTTTTGAGAGCAGAGAAACAGCCTGCATAGGCTTCAGAGAGCTGCTGCCCTCTATGGCCTCGCTTCCAGCATCACTCAATCCCTAATCTAAGCAGTAGCAGTGACCCTCCAGCATCTGTGTCCCTGAGGGGGGTGGCAGGTGAGGCAGGCGTGGGCCAGATGGCTTAGGACTCAACTAGACGTCAGGGCTGGGTATGAGGCCTGACTTGCTGTGCTGCTGTTATATTTATTTATTTGGCAAATGCCAGGGAGTCCCAAAAGCTTTGTAGTGATTGACACAATCATCCATACTTCATCTCTCTCTGGGAGTTAAAATAAATAATAACAATAATAAAGGGATCTGAAGCCCTGTTGAAAGGGTTCTTCTGCATTCGTGTGTGACCTTGGCTGTGGGTAAAAAGAGTCTACCAACTGCAGATGTGAAAGTATTATGGGGATTAGGTCAACAAGTGGAATTGGAGAGTGTGCATTTTGGTCACCTGGCTCCTCATTAACTACACACTTCGTATCCTATACCCCTTGCTAATGCTGGTCCAGTCACTGCTGTCCTTACTCCATTCTGAGGGTCCCCTCCCTGATGGAATTTTGGGTGTACTGGTTCTTGAATCCATTCCAAGCCACCTCCATCTTCTTGGAGGCGATGTAGCAGACAGGTGAAATCATTCAAGGTGTTAACTACAAGAATGTGTGTCACAGGGCCAATGTGGATTTAGGAGACTAGAGAGTTTCCACTGTAAACTTGCACGCATGAACTTTCTTGTTTAACCCAAATGAATGACTTTCCCTTCCTCCCTCATAAAGAACAGTTGAGGTATGCATTATTCTGAATAAGTGCCCTGTCTTATCCAACAGAGATGGTTTTATTCTAGCAGAGGATCCACTTTCTTGAAGACCCATCAAGCTGACCTGATGAGTTCATCAAGCTCCTCTCCCTTCCTCAGTAGCTTCCTTCTCCCCACTCTGTCCCCAGTGCCATCTACAATCTAGCAACTTCTCTTTAAACACCAGGCTAACCTTTTTTTTTTTTTTTGAGAAAAACAAAAGTAACTCTTTATGACTCATATCATTTTAATGACACCAACAGATGGTGACATTTCATCAATAACCCTTCTGCTTATAACCTACAGATTAGCTCCTTTCTCCATCTGCCAAAGTCACCAGGCAGGCAGTGCCACTAACAAATAGCAGAAAATAATTGTCTGCTTAGATGCATAAGCTCTAAACACACTACTGTCCAATGCAAACAATTAGCTATATTGTACAGTTTCCAAAATCTGCCTTTGAGGTGGCTGTCACTAGGGCAGAAATGGACGAGAAGAGACTGTGCCTCAGGTCATGCGAATAGCTCTCCGTGAGGGACTTCACAGCCTCTTGGGGACCAAGGCCTGCTTTAGAGAGGTGCAGAGCTTAGAACCCCACAGTGGACTGGAGAGGTGCCCCAGGAGCAAGGGTGTCAGCATCCTTTAGGGGATGTTCTCTTTGTCTTTTTACCAAATGAAACCTCACTCTGGCTCAATGGGTGACAGCCCACGTTTGGACCTGTTTTGCTTCATCCAGGCTAGGATGCTGTCTCGTTCTTAGACTCAGCCCTAGGGAGAAGTCCACTGAGGTTTGAGAAATGATTTTCCAAATTTCCCAGAGTTGTGGCCTGTGGGCTTTGACCTTGTGATGACCCAGTCTTACCTCTTAAATTTTTGGCAGTGTTCACCCAAAACGAAACAAAGTAAACTGGAGAGGGTTACCACCTGTGATCCAGAAGGAATTCAAGTGACTTTTGTGTGAAGTTTAAAATAGTTTGTTATCTGCTGGTGGTGTGGTTTGGATGACAAATGTCCCCCAAAAGCTTGTGTGAGACAATCCAGGAAGGCTGAGGTGAAATGATTGGGTTATGAGAACCTTAACTCAGTGAGTTAATTCCCTGATAGGAATTAACTGGTAACTGTAGGCTGGTAGGGTGTGGCTGGAGGAGGTGGGTCGTTGGGGGCGTGGCCTTTGGGGTATATATTTTGTATCTGGCTGGCATGGAATCTCTCTCCCCCCTCTGTCTCTGCTGCCATGGGCCATGTCTGGCCATGTCTTCCGCCATGATGTTCAGCCTTCTAGCCTCAAGGAATGGAGCTGGTCTTCTGTGGACAAAGACCTCTGAAACCATGAGCCCCTAAATAAACATTTCCTCCTAAAATTGTTCTTGTCAGGTCTTTTAGTCACAGCAATGAAAGAGCTGACTAAAACATCTGGGATCATTGCAGAAGCTCTAGAATTATGCAAAACCAGAGCCAGTGATGACTGCTTATAGGGTCTTAGAGTCTCTGATGCAGAAAACTAAGAAGCAGACACTGGCCCCTCTATTCTCATTTGGTGGGTGTTGTGCTGATTGTTAGACCTTATAGCAGGATGGGAAGAGCAGGTGGCAGAGAATCAGGAATCCTGTTTCTGCTCAGGCTATGGTTGCTTGGGCAGTTATTGTCGTCACCCGTAAGCCTTCACTGAGTGCATTTAGGTGCGAAGTAGTGAGCCAAATTCCAGGACTCTTGTTTTCAAAGAGTCTTGCATTTGAAAGTGTAGACAAAACAGATGACGCCAAAGAATTTATTACTTATCCACTTACAGGGCTGCTGGCAGGATATGTAGCAATACACTGACTGGATTGTTCTCTAATATCTATTTCTTCCTGCTATGGACTGAATTTTATCTCCCCTCAAATTCACATGTTGAAACCCTAATCCCCCAGTACCTCAGAACTATATTTAGAGGTAAGGTCTTAAGGAGGTAGCTAAATTTAATGAGACTGCTAGCATGGCTCTTGTTCAATCTGTCTGATGTCTTTATAAGAACAGGAGAGGAGGACGCACAGAGACACCTGGAGTTTATACACACAGAGGAAAGGCCACGTGAGAATGAGGACACAGCAAGAAGACATGCATCTGCAAGCCAAGAAGATAGCCTCAGAGGAAATTAGTCCTGCCAGCATCTTGACCTTGGACTTCTAGCCTCCTGACTGTGAGAAAATGCATTTGGGCTGTTGAGCTTATTCAGTCTATGATATTCTGTTATGGCAGCACGAGCAAACAAATTGACTGCCCTTCTGCTTAGTAAACAGAAAACCCACTTCTACCTAGTCCTGGAAGACAGACTTTATTTTTCAGCCTTCCCAGGTCAAGGTGATTAAATTCAGGCCAATGAGATGTAATCAGAGGTATCTTCCACAACTCCCTTCAAAGGGGCAGGTGTGTCCGTCCTTCTTCCTTCCTGATGACTGGAATAGGGACATTTTGGCCAGTGAATGAACAACTATCTTTGACCATGTGGCACAGGAACAATAAACAAGGACCTGAGTTCCTGACACCCATCCAAGGTGCCATAGCCCTGCATACTGACTTCAGAGAGACAGAAACCTACTATTGAAGCTTTTGTCATTTTGAAGTTTTGGTTGCTCACGGTGGAACCTTATCCTAAATGATCAAGTCTTCCCTTTATGAGGATTCAAGGGAGAAATTTCTTATATCTCAGCAACAGGAAAGTCATGCTTCATCTGAGATGCATTAAAAAAAAATCTTAGACATACCGTGAATCAGCTAACTGAGTCTGTTCTTTCTTTGCCTTGTCCACTGGGTAGTTCAGAACAAATGTGGAACCCCCATCAATAGTCATAGCCCTGGAATCTGTTCTCCCCTTACTCCAGTCTCACTGTTCTCCTGTCTTCCTCGTCCTTTGCGGTATTTTCTGAGAGCTATTCATTTTCTCCTTTTCCATTAGATGTTTTGCTTTGCATGCAGGCTTGGGGTGTTGTGAAACAAGGTCTGGCAGACCTAAGTCAAATAATACAACTATTTAGTGATCTATTGAACATTTTGGTGTAATTTTATGGCATTGAACAGAGGAGGGAGAGGGAGGAAAAGAGGGAGAGAATTTTTATTCTAAGTGGCAACTGTTGACAAAGGATGATAATTTGTCAGGACTCATTTACCAGTACTGGCAGTTGAGATCTGGAAGTGTGGCTTAAGAATACCTACAGAAGAGGCTGGAGTGGAGGGGTACCTCAATGGTTATGGTGCTTGCCTGGCATACGTGAGGATGCAGGTTTGAACCCATGTACACATGTACACATGTACACAATGAAGTGTTGGAGCAACAAAAGCCACATGAAAAACTAAATAAAACTGATTCTCTCTTTCTCTCTCTCACTCCCCTCTCCCCCTCCACTTTCTTTTTTTTTTTTTTTAAGAATACCTACAGAAGATAGAATAGTTTCTGCTGTCAGCATCTTCCGGGAGGTCTCTGGAGCAGTAACTCATTTTACTTGTATTTGCATAGTGAACAGGAGGGTAGCAGCAGCATCCCTTGGTAGCCTAGTATCATGAGCACCTGTTTACCTGGACCTGCGCATCTTATGCTCTGGTATGGATGGCTTGCTCTAGAATATGTTTCTGGTCTCCAGCTAAGGGGTCTGAACTGGATTCATCAGTTCAGAGGTTGTCTCTAAAGCCAGAAAGCTACTTCACGGAAGCAACTCAGCTTCTCACTTTTTGTCTATGTAAGATTCCAGCATGAAGGTAAGCCCATTTTAATGCAATCTTTCTCTCTGAGAATTAAAATAAAAACCCAGGAGGTGTCTGAAAATAGGCCATGTTCCAGTTCAGTTTTATGACTGGCAATCTTGTCCCATCCCCGGTTCACAGGGCACAAACTTGGAGGATCACTGGGACCTGCCTCAAGCCCAGCTGGGCTGGGGTTTGATTCGGGATGGAAGTGAAGTTCTTAACTTCTCTGTCCCCACTCACGTTGGAGTTTAGGAGTGCTTCTGCCTCCTCTCATTGGGAAGTCCTTTAGTATGGCATGATGATGGATAAAAATAAAAGGCCAGCACTTAAATATCTATGTAAAAATAGAATCTATTTACTTTCAAACACTGGTGCACTGCACTGCCTTCTAGAACCCAGCAGACCTTTAAAAATCATGTGGGGCCAAGCTTTTTTGTCTCCCCTTTGCTTTAATGTGAGACCATCTTGTTGTACAAGAGCTTGTCATTCAGCTCATCCCATGGACACTAATAGATCACAAAAGGCAAGCTGAAAATCACAGGCCGCTGCGATTATGTAGAGCAGGAGCTTTAGGCTCCAAGAGAAGCAGTACAGAATTTCAGAGGTAGAAGGACCCTGACTCATTGACACTGTCTGTCCCATTTGATGGATAAAGACCCTAGGAAGAAGGATCTGTTGAAGGAAAGTCACAGTGCCAGGCCAGACCTGAGTGGCCCCTAGTTCCCAGCTCTCCCCTCATTCATCACTGGCTTCTTTCCTTAGCCTTAAAAAATAGGTATGCCTGTGCTTTATGTCCAACTATATGCTAGGTTTTCCAGCTTTGTTTCACAATAAATTCAGCCTACTTTTTAAAAAAACTAGCTAGCTAAACACTAAGCAATTTACTGAAATACTTTTGCTTGAGCCTAAAACCAATTTTTTGGTAGTCTGGATGGCCCACATTTCTACAAAAAAACAACTGATAAGAAACAAATGAACCTTGTACTCATTTATATTTCTCAGCATCGTGTACTGAAGTGACATGGAGGGCAGATGTGGCAGTGTGGACAGGAGGAGCTGTGGTGATGCCCTCTTCCTTCCTTTAGCTCCCTGAGTGATATCTCAAAGGTGCACATTTGAAAATGAAATGCAGGTGCTGATAAGACACCAGTGAATATCAGACTCTCAAATACAGATTAAGAACGCTTGTTCTTTTGCATCTGTGCCCAAGACAAAATTGCAGCGTGTCAGCCCAGATTGCTGCAGGCGGAGTTGGCAACCAAGCACATTAATGGCCAAAACGAGGGCTTGAGCTTTTATGTGCACTTCATTGTTTGATGTCACCCTAGATTCCCATAACTGGATAACCCTGCACTGGCTGCTTCTAAAATGGATATCTTGTGCACATTGTAGGAGATGGATTAGGGCCTTTACAATAATAAACTTTTCTGGGGATAACTTGAGCAAGAGCTGAAATAGGAGATGGGTTATTTTCAGACTCCATAATTCAGGGCTTGAAGGCCAATCACGCCTCCCAACAAAACAGCGTCATCTTTAAACATGGGCTAACTGCTTCTCTTCTTCCCTCCTCTTTCATTATTGAGACATTAAATGTCCTCTGACCAAGGTGGCGTGTTTCATTTCTCCAATTAGGTTCCTGTGGGAATTGGTCAAAAGGCATGAGTGCCTGTACAGAGGGGTGGAAAGGGGGCTCCTAGGGAGAGAAGAAATCTTGACAATGCCTTATCTAATGAAAGGACAGTTGGAGAAGGGATCGACAAAGACAAGCCACTTTCCATATGGTTTCCTATTAGATAAGAAGTCAGACACAAGGTTATCTTTATGAATCCTGTTCCAGAGTGTTCTTCTATAGCACTGTTGTTGTAAAATGAGAAAAAGATCATTTGTGAAAAGCACTTAGAACAGGGTTTAGCACATAGAAAAAACAAAAAAAAATTTTTTTTGGTTATTTTAAAGAATAAGTATTCAGGAAAGTAATTTCTTTAAAGATATCTAAGAGAAAGAAGTTTGACTAGGTGAAATGTAATGATATTTCCAGCAATAAAATTCTATAATTCAATTATTTGACATAAACATGGAAACTGCAATGATTTTCTTCCTCTATCTGTCCACTCATCCAAAATTTATTGAGCATTTGTTGACTGTACTGATATCCACAATCTAATTTCTTTTTCTCTTAGGTAACATGAATAAACTGAAGGTTTTGTAAATAAGATGAAAGAGAAAATTCCACAGCTACAAGGAGAAAATACTATTTTATTCTAGTTGATAGGCTTTAAGTAGACTTTCTATTAGAAACAAAGCTTCTAAAGCAGATGGTAAGACTCATAATATTGTGACACCTTAAGTCTAAGTTTTGTGCAGAGCTAAAAACAAGAGTGGAGTTGGAATTCTCGAAGGTAAAATTACCAAAAGCACTCAGTCACGCTTTTCAACAGTTGAAAGTCTCTGAAATCAACAACTATTTGGTAAGTAAAAGGTGCTTCCCTGGAAACAGTCCACAGACTGCCCTCTGTTTTGGAAGCTTCAAACACAGCACGCTTTAGAACAAAAACCTGCAAACTCCCACCTGTAAATACTGGCTGACTCAGCGACAGTAAGTTGTTCTCATCTCCATTTCCCCCTAAATGTATTGGCCAATTAGTGGGGTCATTGTGTCAACTGACTTCAGAAATAGAACATTATGCTTGAAAGTGGATTACTGAACAGACTGACTCATGAACTGGGTCATGGATCATTCTGGTCACATAGACCAAAGACCTGAATTTAAAATCTCTAATTGACATGTAGAAAATGAACTTTTGGGAGATAAGCTGGTTCTTGGACTTGCTGAACCAGGTGTGCTATGAGTCACTTTCAAAGCAAACTCTTTGCTTTGAGTTCTGGGATGGTTCCCTAAGGGCCAGAAGTCTAGGATAAAGCTTCATTTGCCTAAAGAGGAGAGTCTTGAAGAATAGCTGTTCGATCAGATGATGGAAAACCAGGGAGCCGTATTTGGAAAACTTCAATTACTTGACTCTAAGATTTGAGTCATTACTGACAAAAGACTGAGTTATGTTGAAGCTTCCCCCAGCCAGGGGGTCGTATTTGGCGATGGGGTATATAAGGAAGTATTTGAGGTTAAATGAAGTCATAGGGTTAGGACCCTGATTCCAATGGATTAGTTTGCTTACAAAAAGAGATGAGATGCTTGTTGTCCTTCATTCTATCTCTCCCCTCTACCCTCCCCCCCTCTCTCTTCTGTATCTCCTCCTGACTCCTAAGCTTGTGAAGACACAGTGGGATGGTGATTATCTGCAGCAGGAAGAGGGCTCTGATCAGAGACCAAATCTGCCAGAGCTTGATTTTGAACTTATAACCCCCAGAACTGTGAGAAAACAAGTTTCTGTTGTTTAAGTCACTCAGTCCATGGTCTTTTGTTATGCTAGCCTGATTAGACTAATACAACGACCATATGAACACTTATCTTTATAAAATATCTCATTTTTGAATACTTTCTGACTTTGAAGTAGATAATTCTGTTCACTTAGTATAATTCATTTTTAAATTGCTCCTTTTTAAAAAGCCTTGGTTTGAAAATCTGTTTCTGTTCTTAGTTTCTCAATGTCTTTACATTCATGTTTTCTATCAGCATTCCTTATTCTCTGCATTCTGTTCTTATCTTCTACATTCCTACCCTTTATCTTTAATCTAGAAAATAAATAAGAAAGAGATAAGTCAAAAACATCCCTTTTTGGAAGGGAGTACCATCTGAGACATTTGTGTTGCCTTCTGTGTGGATACCCTGAGTCAACAAAGCTAACATTTAAGAAGAGAACAGCTTTTTAAAAAAGTGACAAATTTTTGCCTGTCTGATGGTAGGAAATAATTCACTCCCTTTATGACACCATCAGATATTTTGTTTAACATATAGATGGAAAAATTGTAGTATCAAGAATTTAGCATATTAAACACAAAATGAGGTTTCACTGAGCAATTGCAAGCTGAAAACAACTTAATCACCTTGTATAAGGCTTTGAACTGAAACCAAGCCTTCAATATATTTTTCTGTAAGTGATAAAGCTGCCTGAACCTAAGCTTTCTAAGGATCCAAGAAACCATTTCATAATAATGCAAAAGTGGCATTGGAGGAGACTAGAAGAATGTAATTGCTTTCCTTCACTTTGCATTTGGCCCAAATGATTCTGGGGTGCAACCTACGGATAACATGGTTTCTTCCTAAATTGCAAGTGTCAATTGATTTTTGTGTAGTTTTCATGGGTTTTGTAAATCTTGCTGATACAATTCATAAAAGATTTGTTAACAACAGCTAACTGAAGAATTATTAAAAAATCCAAAAATCATTTCCATTATCTTCTTATCAATCAGATTAGAATTGCTCTAGGGAATAATGGCATATATATTAGTATTTTTTTTTCCAGGGTGGTAATGGAGCATTTTCTTTTCCTTTTTAGAAAGTAGTCAGCTCTTAATGTATCTTATGTGAATGATGAATAGACATTTTTCAGACTCCTCAGAAAGCTCAATGACAAATGGTGTTATTAACAGCAAGATTCTCAGTGAATACGGTATATAATTCTTTGTCAATATTAAAATCTAGGCAGAAATTCAAGAATCCTGTCTGTGTCCATTTCGTTTTAAAATATGTTCAAAGGTCTTTGAGTACATCTTGCACAGTTGCTAATTAGCATTCAGGTCATCAGATACAAGAACTGGATCTCAACTTTTCCTAAAGAAACAAAACCAAAAAACCAACACACACACACACACACACACACACACACACACACACACACAAGAATGTATAGATGGACAGGAAATAATGTTGTTGCCTGCCCTGGAAATGGAACCTATGTGCTATGAACTGATCAGAAAAACTGCTTAAGTTTTGCTTGTTTCATAATTTGTGTTGGGTCTTGTCCTACACTGATGGATTTCTTTTCAGGGCAGTCTAGTGCTGGGATGGCCTGGGCCCTCCTGGAGAACCTTTTGGCATCTCTATCTTCTTCATTGTCAGGCCGTGGGCTCCCCAGCACTGCTCGGGCAGGGTCATCCTGTGGCCCTCAGGTACAGAGGCACACACTCCTCTTTCCAGCAGTGCTTCCCTCTCTTGGGTGCCAGAATCTCTTTATGTTGCAATGGTGTTCTAAGACATTACACAATCTTGTCAATAGGGGGAAAGGCAGCCCTTGGCTGTTTTTAAACTTAAACACCTTCCCCCACTTTCTCATTGAATAATAGTTCCCAAAACCTGTATAAAACCTCACCACTTTGAGAACATAAATATTTGCTAAGAAAAGATAACAAAGGATGAAAGACAACATATGGATTCCAGGTATCACCAGCTTGGATGATACTGAAAACCTCTATCAGACCTAATTCTCTTGACGAATGTTTATAACAAAGTTATAACAAAGGAGCCCTAAGACCACAGCTTTTTTTTTTTTTTTTTTGGTACTGGGTATTGAACTCAGGGGTGTATAACCACTGAACCACATCCCCAGTCCTTTTAATATTTATTATCATTATTTTTAAAATTTTGTGTCTCACTAAGTTGCTTAGCACCTTACTAAATTGCTGAGGCTGGCTTTGAACGAGATCCTCCTGCTTAAGCTTCCTCAGTCACTGGGATTATAGGCATATGCTACCACACCTGGCTCATAGCTTTAACTTTAAATAACAATCCATAGATTACTGCAGACTATAGATAAACTACAGACCTGGAAAATGATCATTTTTTCAAACTACTCTCAGAAATCTAAATTTAATAGTAGGGAGATATTTGAAGCATTTGATTCTTTTTATTTTTAAAGAGAAATTTAAAGTCCCAGCACTTCCATCATCTTTTCTCAATCTCTACTTAATCACACAAAGCTTGAACATTTTTTGGTTTTAGTACTGGGGATAGAATCCAGGGATGCTTTACCACTGAACCACATCCTCAGTCTTTTTAGTTTTTTATTTTTTATTTTTAGAAAGAGGGAAAGTGAGAGAGAGAAAAAGAGAGAAGCAATTTTTATTTAGTTTTTTCATGTGACTTTTGTTGCTCCAACACTTTGCTGTGTATGTGGTGCCGGGGTTTGAACCTGCGTACTGGTGTATGCCTGGCAAGCACGGTAACCACCAAGCCACCGCTCCAGCCCCTTATTTTTTGTTTTTGAGACAAGTTTTTGTTAAATTGCTTAGGGCCTCACTGAATTATTTATGCTGGCCTCAAACTTGTGATTCTTCTGACACAGCCTCCCGAGTTGCTGGGATTACAGGTGTGTACCACCCTGTTCAGTTATGCTTGAACATTTTTATCAGTGCCATGAGGCTTCATGAAAGCAGATCTTAAAAATTCTACTGAGTTTAGGAAAAGACAACACTAGGGGGAAGTAAATCAGAGTTGAATCCCACCAGAAGTAAAAAGAGCTTAACAGTGTAGGTGATATTTGAAATGCAAAGCTAGAAAATAAGAAAAAAAAAGCTTGCATTTTATACATTCTCTTTGTCTCTTTCTGTATCCACTTGCTTACCTGCCTGCCTTCTTTCCTTCCTTCCTCTTTCCCTCCCTCCCTTTCACCCTTTTATCCATTTGTCCAGCAAAGTGATTTCTTATATAAATCTGTTTGTCCACCAGTGCATCATGGGCAACCCTTAGCCAGCAGGGACAATTTTGATTTCTGTAAGAACAGAGAGAAAGCTTAGAGGTGAAATGAAATAAAAGCAGCAACACATAAAAGCTTTCTCATGATGCATGGAAATGTAGGACACAATTTAAAAAAGTTAGCTCTTCAGCATTTAGAACCTAAGAACTTTGCAAGGCACTCCCCCCGCCCCATGTCTCACTGTGAGTAGTATCCGAAGGGCTTTGATGGTTGCAGCAGTGGGGATCCTGATGCAGCCAGGGAGACTGCCCCATGGCATATGTGGGCCAACCTTCATCACCTGTCTGTTGTCTAGATTGGCAAAATTAAAATGTAAGAAAATGTTGGGTTCTGGGTGGGAGACTGCATTTCTCTGAAGTGTCTTTCAAACCTGAGTTCTCAACATTGAAAATTTGAAGGTTGGTAAGTTCTCTGTGCAGGGGTCAACACATTATGCCTGTAGTTTGGGAAAAGATAATTAGCACAGCCATTTAAAAACTCAAAGTATTTCTTAGTTCCACAGAATACATAAACGAAGCAATCCCCCTCCTGCACAGGGGCTTGCTTCCTCTGCGACAGAACATCTTAAAAATGTTCTTCATTGCCAGTGTAAAGTCTGTACTGGAAAAACCTTTCAGAGACGAGGTGTCAAAGTGAAATTAGTTCACTTGTAAATAGGGTTTCAAAACAGCAGGTTAATTAACAAGACTGGCTAAACTCTCAGGAGAATACCAGCGATGAGCTTGTGGTGCAAGGGTTTATAATTCCATTAATAGAGCCGGGATACACACCTCATTCATCATGTAATGTGATAAAAATACAACTTGGAAATAAATAAAACTAACAGAACGCGCAGGCACTGAATCACTGTGCTGCAGGTGGCCTGGATGTTCCTGTGCGGATCTTTTACTCTGACTCTGGAGTTCTGGTCCTAATTCACCTCAGCACACAGTCTTTCCTGCCTCGAAACCTCACCGTCATCTGCAGCTTTCTTTTCTTGTTGACTTTCTGTGACCAATGTATTACCAAATCTTCTCAATTCTGACTCAGAAATAGCTCTCAATTCTGCCCTGGCTGCTCACTCCACCACCAATACTTGGTCTAAAGCCTTGTCCTCTGGGCTCCCTAATAGCAATATAAAAAAGATTTTCCTAAGTACTACTAATAATAGCAAACACCTACACCATGCTTACCGTGTGCCAAGAACTGTTCTAGGAGCAATTGATCCACAAGAGTGCTATGAGATAGATGCTATTATTATGCCTGTTTCACAGAGACGAAAAATGGAGAACAGAGAGGTTAGGTAACTTGCACAAGGTCATGCAGCTGGTAAGGAGAACTGGGATTTGAACTCGAGGGTTCTGTCTCCAGAGTATCTGCTCCAATGACTGAAGACACTGCTTCTGTTTTAATTTAACCCATTATTATTTTTTTTAAAGAGAAAGGGACAGTGAGAGACAAAGAGAATCAATTTTATTTAGCTTTTCATGTGGCTTTCGTTGCTCAGACAGTTTGCTGTGTACGTGGTGCTGGGGTTCAAACCCACGTCCCTGCACATGCGAGGCAAGTGCCGAAACTGCTGAGCCACCGCTCCAGCCCCCCATTATTATTTTTATTGTTGTTACTTTCGTTTGAATGGGTAACATAGTTATCTGGTTCAAAAATTCACAGCCACAGAAGGTGCATGCTGGAAAGTCTCTTGCGCAAGTTCCCTGTTGCTCAGGCCACTGTTCCGGTCATCAACTTGATTAGTTTCTTCAATAGTACCCCAAGCAAAGGCGGACATGCTATCTCCCTCCCTCGTTTCAGTATGCAAATATGGTATACTATACTATCCTGTAGTCTCCAATACCATTTGGCATGTTGCCTTTTTCACTTTACATGTACTGAAGATCATTCCAAATCAGTATATGAAGAGTTTCCCCACTGTTTTTAAATTCTTTTTTTTTCTGTCTTTAAAGACTGCAGATAGTCTATATTAGGAATGGACAGCTTTTTCATATAAAGGGCCAGACAGTAAATATTTCAGGCTTTGAGGTCCATATGGTCTCTGTCACATATGCTGCTGCTTAAAAAGGCGTTTTAAAAATGTAAAACCCACTCTTGTCTCAAGGGTCAGACAAACAGGGCTGAGGCCAGATTTGTGCCTCCCTGTAGCCATTCATTTTCTGTTAAGGCTCCTTCTTGACCATTCCAAGAAAGCAACTTCCTATAAAACATCAGCTGTGCTGCTGTGTGCTCTGACTCCTCCACAGCCCCCCACTCTGAAGAGGGTGCAGGGCAGACAGGGTCCACCATGATTCCTGGACTTGTCCCTGCCTCCATCAGCCCTTTCCCTCAACTCCTGCTGTGACCTCTTTGCTCTATTACGGCTGTGTCTGCACATCCAATCTCTGGGCCACAGTTCTTTTACAAGTGCAGATCACATCTGGGTGTGTCCAGTGGCTTATCCCTGCCCCAGGGGGAGGCAGATCCCTTATCCTGGTCTCCAAAGTTAGCTTGCTCTGCTTGTCTGTTCTCTGACACCATCTCTCCCTACCACCTCCCTTTCTTCCCTACTCTCCAGCCACACCAATTTTTCTGTCCCTCAAACCAGCCACATCCATTTCTGCCCTGTGGGTGCTGCTGTTCCGGCTGGTTCCTTCCTGAGGTGCAGCCTCAGTTTGGATGACCCCTCCTCCTCAGAGAGGCCTCCCTCCCCCTCCAGGGTTCTCTCCCCTCCTGTCCCCCAACCCATGCTTTGTTTTCTCCATGGTCCATGTGGCTTCTGCAATCCTACTGGTTTATATACACAGCCCTGGCTCTGCTAGGATCTGTGGGCATCCCCATGCCCAGGACATCATCTGATGCCAAAAAACAAACAAAATTTTCTCCATTCAGGTTATTGGAACTTTCAAACTTTCCTGAACTAGGCTCAATTTCTTCCTTGGAAGCTCCCAGAGCACTTTGTACCGACCTCCACCATCATAAATAGTGACCTATCACAAATGCTTATTGGTTGATTTATTTATATCCTGAATATTAGGGAAGCAACACCTTGAATGGAATTTCAATGGCAAGTACTGATATAATATACTACCTAGCATCTTATCCCTGCGGTAAGTGCTTTCTACACATTATCTCCTTTAGGTTTGCAAGTTGCCCCTGGTAGACCTGGAATTCACTGCCAGGCTGTCGTGCAGACAGCTGCGCTGGGATACGTTTGCTCTGGAGTTCTGAGGATATCAGTGTGTTGCATAGGTGCCTTGAGACCTGGGAGTCCAGCTCTGCTTAGGGAGGGCTCAGCTGAGACTCTCCCTTCCCTGCAGCAAGGTCCTCCCTTGTAGGTGAATAGATGTCCCTCTGCCAGCCAGATGGAGAGGCATGGTGACGGAGGCTGCCCTCTGCACACCTGTGACTGAGCCAGCCCCAAGGGCAGCCAGATGTCCTTGGGACCTGCCTCCTGCTGCCACATGCTGCTTATCCATGTGGACATAAGCTGCTCGGCCAGCTCGCTCTTGGGCGAATGCGGAGGGACTACAGGGCTCTGGGCAGGAGGGCCAGGCGCCTAGAAGGCAGGGGAGACAAGGGCAGAAGGAGCAGCGATCTCTTTGTCCCTTCCCTTAAATGAAGAATTTCCCCTCACAAATCCTATCAGGAAAAAGGACAGGAGGCAACGATCAACATGTCCGTTCCTTAGAACTACAGATTCCCTCCGTAGCGGAGCACTTCCTGGTATAAAGAAGAGAGTGCTGGAATATTTTGGCTGTGATCTGGCTTCTATTCATGGGCACTATAAAACTTTTCAGCCCATTGGGGAAATGCTGTCAAGAGAGTGGGTTCCAAATGTTAGGCTACTGCTATTCCAAGTGTGGTCCTTGGGTGAGCAGCGTCAACCTTGCTGGGCAGCCTGTGAGAGCTTCAGACCCAGGCTCAATTAAAGACCTGGCAAATCAGAATCTGAATCCTAACAGGACCCCACTCGCATTCCCCAGGGAATTTGTAAGCATCTTTAAACGTGAGAAGTCTTGACTCAGGGTGACTGATTAAAAATGCAAGCTCCGGGGTCCGCACTTGATTGATCTGATCAGGATGAGATCCAGAAATCTAACGAGTGCCTCTGTGGTTCTGCCTACATTTTGAGGAGCTGCAATTTAGAGGGAACAGTCCAGGTCCTGCATTTAGACGTTCCCGAGATCAAGTCTCAGCTCATTTCCTGCAAACCTGGTAATCCCAACTAACTACTTCATCTCACCAATCTGCAGCTTCATTAACTAGTAGAAGGTGCTCATACCTCCAGCTTCGAAGTATAAAGGAGCTATCTACAAAAAGTCCTGGGACCAAATCTGTAGCATAGAGTAGGTGCTTGATCAGTAGGAATTACTCCTACTGGGAGGGGCATCTCAGCTGGTTGTGCCATTGAACATTGGGTTGGGCCAGGGAGTATTCATTTCAACTACAGGGACAGGGAAAAACCCAAAGGGGGTTCACTGAGGTGTGATGGTTATGGTTTCTCCATTATTTAACTCTGGCCCTAAGGACACACAGAAAGGATTATATGGCAGCAGCTATTAAACTTTATCTGACATTAAGACCTGCATTTTCATCCTCAGAAATTCTGATACATTTGTCCCCCAACCTCACTTTGGGAAACAGTGGCTTAGAGAATGTATGTATTCATTCAATATTTGTAGGCCTTGACATGTGGGGTCCTGGGGTAGGAAATCACATACAAGGATGAGTCAGACCCCATTGGGTGTCCACCCAACTGGGAGCTGGGGCTTTCAAGGAGGATCTAGGACTTATATTCCTAGGTCCGGACATCACTAAGAGTGGCAGCCCAAAAGAGCAATGGAAAAAAAGTCATACCTGGCCTTCTGCAGCTTCAATGCTGTGGGAGAGATTTCCATTTTGTACAGGTTCTGAAGCCTCGCTGGATGATGTCATTTCAACTTCTGTGCTTGTGCTGTTTGGGAGTTCGATTTTTTCTGTGACAGAATTTAAACAATGGAGTCAATGGGGTTAAAGAGCCATATTGAAAAAGTGCATCCTAAAATGCTGGGCCCAAAAGAAGATGGTGGTGCCTGAGTTCTGGAGCTGGCGTTGGCCCAATGGCAAAAGACCTTTATGATCCTTCCCTGTGCCTTCTAGAATCCTGCTTTCGTTCATGGCACTCTTGCTTGCACTGGCATGAAGTCAGCTTGGGTGCCCTATCAGCCCCAGGAAAGCTACCTCTACTTTCCCTTTCTTTTTTTGTCTTGGTGGGGATGGAACCCAGACCCTCGCACATGCTAGGCAAGCGGTGCACCGTGGAGCCAGATCCCCAGCCCTCTGGTCCCACTGCAGCCCTTCTTTATGTGAGGCAAGTTAGCCATTCAAGAATGCAAGCACCGACATTTAAAAACCAAATCCACACCCAACCTACAGGCTGCTGTTCTGTTCATCCCCCGGACCACTCACCAGTGCTTTCTTTCAGCAGGATTTTGCACACTGCACTTTGGAGAGGGAACCGGGCTCCCAAGGTCCTGGACTTTACTCTGCCACTAGGAGGTATGTCTCCTTCCTCCAGGTGTTGGCAGCCCTATCTGTGAAGAAAGTGGCTTCAACTGCTTCACCCCTAAGGCCTACTGCCTTCAACTACTTTTCTTGGCTTCCTGAGTAGAAACTCAGCTGGTCCCTTTGTGCTCCCTGGGAAGACACGGGTAGCAAGCTGGCCCTTTTCACGATGCCTGCAGCTGGGCAGGCAATAGAGGCCCAAGTTCTGATTGAGAGTGGTGGGCTCAAGTGGAGTCCTGGGTCAGCAAGTGCTAAGGCAAGGTTTTCTCTGAGAGTTGAGCAGTGATTTGAGAGCCATGGTTGAACACTGGGGACTCTGTGACACTGGGAACCAGACAGGCCTGTGTTCATCATCTCACTTTCCATCTTATGCTGTGTGATCCTTTAGCAAGTGACTCAACCTCTCTGAAAGTAGTTTCCTCACCTGAAATTGAGGTGATGCAAACAGTACTACTGTTAGCACTGCTACCGCTGCTACCAACCTCTCCCTCACCCTGTGACTAATTGGCACTTCAGTGAAGATTAAATAAGAAAATGCACAGGGCATGGTGCCTGGTGCAGAACAAGCAAGTATAAGATGAAGCATGTGACTCTTTTTACAGTGCCCACCTTTTACTAGATTTTTTTTTCAGGCCTAAGAGAAGCACCTCCAGGTGATAGGTATTTAGGTATCACGGGGTTCAGCTGGGACTTTCGTGGGAAGGAAATAAAGAGGTTCCAATTGGAGCCACGTGCTGTGTGAGGTCAGGCCACGAGCTTCAGGAGGGAAGGACGCTCGCTGTGTGGTGCACTGCTGGCTTCTGGGACCTTCAGAAGGTTCATCAGAAGCAGGACCACTTGGCTCGAGGGGTATCAATGTTTATTTCTAGTAACTTCAGAAGAACTAAAAGTTTCTGTTACTCATGCAGAAGAAAATAATTTGAGAGGTACATGAAAATGGTTGTGCTTGAAGCTATCCAATATTGGAAATCATAGGGAAGTGCATTTAGCTGTGGCCTACAGAGGCCTACATAGATTTAAACATGGAAGGCCACAGGTACTCGATTTTCCTTTATCTTTCTGTGTTTTTAACACCGACGGTGATTTGGATGTGATGCTTTGTGGTGTGCGGCTATGCCAGTTTGTCTTGGTTTGTCTGATCACTAAGTACCTGGGGGAGTATTAAAACCCTGTTTGGGGGAGTGTATTGGCCGAAGTGATAAACTTCAGGATCAGCCTGCCATAGCCAAAACTGCTCCCAGCAACACAGGATTCTAGGTACCAAAGGGGAATAAAAACATCCAAGGACAGACATGAAAAGATACGAAACCACCCACCTGGCCAACAGCTAACCTGAGGATGCACATCTTAGCTTAGGACGTACTTTTACGTGGCAGGCTGAGGTTTCATCACCAAGGAAAGTACAAAAAAAAATCTTGGACTTACTTCAAAAAGCATGGATTTTAGACACAAACTATTTCCCAAAGTCATTCAGAGACCTAATCGACATTGCCAGGCTCCTTAGAGTTCTGCGTCTCACCTCGTCATAGAAGATTCAGTTCAGGCCTGAGGTCGTCATTCAATAGGAGGAGGACAGGGTCGGAGCCCAGGCACCTAAGTGTTTTACCCCAAGCTACTTCATTCCCCAAAAGAGAAATCAAGTGGGGCAGAGAAAATAGATTGTGTAATTGAACCTAAATATCACAAGCGAAACTTAACCTGGGCAATAGATTTTTGTGGTGTGTTTTTACATTTTTATAATACAAAAGCAAAATATCCTCTTTAAAAAAATGTGTCCAAGTTCACAGAAGCATAAAGGAGAAGACAAAAAATATCTTAATCCTGACTTCAGAATATCACCGTTGTTAATATTTTAGCTGATTTTTGCCCAGTTTTTCATTTCCTGCCCAACTGAATCTTGACTATTTCTTGGCCAAAAATTTCCTTGAGCTACAAGTCAGGATAACAGGAGAGACAGAGACTTCAACAGAGTGTCATGTATTTTGAGTGTAACACTGTTGAATTTTGTCTGCAGATAATTTTAGTTACTTGGGCAATAGCTTCGTTTATAGCATAGATCCAGATTAGGTTAAATTTAGTTTGAATTTAGAATTAGAGAGCTGTATTATAGTTACAGACAGGAGAGGAGGAACATCATGTTCCAAGTTAAAATAAGATGCCTGAATGTCACAATCTGGTCACACAGGAGCTTTGGAAAAGTCAGCCAAAAGAGACCTGGGCTGATACTGCTGAATTCTTGAGAAAGAGGCTACCTTAACCTACGGGCACTCTGTCACAAAGGGAGTGACCAAGTGGTAATTTAGTGGATGTGCTGTAAGCAATATTCTAGGTTTGAAATCTGGTTGCTATTACAGAAGGGAGACCCACACTACTAGTTAAACAGTAAATGATGTGTGTATTTGTGTGTGTGTGTCCCCTTTATGTAGAATCCCCTGAAGGATTTCTCTTGAAGGACGGTGCCTGATTGAGAGTTGGCTAGAATCATTCTCTCTTCTTGGACTGCCCCTAGAGTTATTTGTGACATACTGTGTCCTTTCCTGCCCTGTACCCACACAGGGAAGAGGGATCCAGGTCCAGGACAGGGCTGACCTGCAGAGTTCTGTGTTGGCACTGTGAGTGGTACCCACTCTGCACCCCAACTCTCCACTTCCCCTCCAATCCCCTGGAAAGGAAATGGGATGGAGTCTCCTTGCACTCACCCACATGATTGGCAGCCCCATTCTGCCTCTCGTTCTCATCCACCTGGCATTTCTTCTTGGCGATCTTGTGGAGAATTGAAGCCTTTTCTCTGAACCTCCCTGAAGCAAGAGAGAGTGGTGGGAAGGAGACAGAGTGAGTGAAAGTAGAGCCTAGTGGCAAAGGGGGGACCCTGACGAAGTACGTGGCCTCTTCAGTTGCACACCCTCCTGTCCAACACAATGCCCTGTGACCTTCAGGACCAGTACTTGCTTACCTGTGTGGATTTGAGAACCTCAAGGTGCTAGAGCATACATGAAAGGTATGACTTGGATCTCTTCTCTTCCCTCCCAGTTGCTCACAAATGAACAAACGCCTCAAGCATCACTAAAACTCCCCCTGCCGCTGAGATCCAAACCAGGACTGAAGGAACAGAGCTGCTCTGGAGGCACAGGGATTTCTCTGGAATTAAATGCTCATCCAAGGTTGACTTTTGACAACGGGCTGGGAAGAAACACCAAGCCCAGGGGTCCTTTGATTTGACTTTGGCTTTCAAACATTTATCATAATTAATATTGCAGTTTCTAAATGAGTCAGGAACAGGCATCTGAGCTTTTCAGATTCGCCAAGTCAACTGCAGTTATAGCACCAAGGAGGCAACTGGCTCCATTTGGGGATTTAGGGCAAAGAATGATCAACTGAGCATGGCAAGTAATGTCAGAGCTAAGATACTTTAGGCAAGGTGCTGGAACAATACCCTTCCCAAAGCAACCATTTTAAACAGCTGAGCCACAAGTGGAACATGTCATTTGTTTTCATTATTGATACAATTAATGGGCAAAAGCATGCAACAAGCACAGAAAATAAGCATGCAAAAATGTAGATTGGGGAGACATAGCACATTTCTCTGTCTTCCATCTTTGATTTTCTTTCTTGGAAGCACCTTTTATACCAACTGATCATTCAGATCTGATGAGTTCTTCAAAATGCCATGACCCTTACAATTTTCCCATGAGACAGCTTTTGCTGGCGGTGATTCCTAGCAGCATATCACAGGGTTTCTCATTCACTCTTCTGGTTAGAATCAAACCAAACCGAAATGTTCTTCCTGGAGAGGCTCTGCTCCTAGAATAGGACATGTCAGGCTGGCATCCACTACCTTTCCCCTCCCATGGACGGAGATCATGGCGTCAGGTCATTGTGGTGACATATACAATTGGGAGTGATACAATCTGTGAGCTCCACTAGTGAAGGTGACATAGGCTCGGGCCTTTCTGCTCATGGCTCCATTAGCCATGAACCTGTACACCTTGCTACATGAAGGTACCTCTAGGCACAGGCACCTCTGTCTAGGCAAAGAACGTGCAGCTCAGGGTGTGTTCTCAAGGCAGCATAAAGAGAAGCAGCACACAAAAATTGCAGGTCAGTGTGCAGTGTGGACTGTAGAAGGTGCGAGAAGGAAGGATGGGGAGGTGGACATGGTGTGCACCCTGAAGGACACCCAAGGTCAACAACCTGCAAGGTAGTTTGAATTTGGTTATCTCTATTTAATCTCCAAGGTAAACTGTAGGAAGAAGGGAAAGAAAACAAGGCTAGGAAAAGGATGCGGTAAATGAAAGCAAAGATGGAAAGAAAAAAGAGAAAACAAGAAGGGATATAGGAAGGAGGTGGGCCGCAGCGCTGAGATTGCCTGGAGGCTGCCCGGTGGTGGAGACATGAGGCTCGTGCCTGGCTGCCAGAGTCAGTCTTTTTGAGGCCTAAATGGACAGTAAGAGCCATCTTCAATAACCCTGCAGCCTTAAGCCTAGAGGGGCTATCCCCTGTGGACGACAACTCCAACAAGTCCCCAAATCACATGCTTTCAGTCAGAACAGGAAAAAGGAGATTCTGAAATTTCAGTGGAAAGATGCTTCTCACAAACCCATTCTGAGGTGTCCAGGTCCTTCTTTGAACTTAGATCATTCTGCAGCTCTATGAAATAAAGATGTTCAATAGTTGCTATATTAAAATTATATATAAAATAACAATAAAGTAGAAAAGGATTCAAAAGAAGAAACAAGACTGTGGAAATAAAACCCAAGACAATAACCCCATATAAAAAATGTCCTAAAGTCAAGAATCAGGGCAGAGAACAAATCTGCTAGAAACTAGAGAATTGCTTGTTGTTTGTGGTTACAAAACTCTTTCTAGAGGTTAGGTGTGTGTCAGACAGAACTATTTAAAAAAGGGACCCCAAAATATATGTAACTTACTCTGGCAGGAAGCATTCTCCGTATAGTGTTGTCAACCAAAGGGTGGGTTTTCCTAAATTCTCCAAGGGAGGACTACATTCTGAAACAGTAGCAAATGATTCTAGAACTGGGATTTTGTAGGTTCTCAAACACTTTACAGGGTTTTTCTGGACTGTCTTAGTACTTTGATCACTACAGCAGCACCTTAGATTTCCTATGCTATTGGAAAGTAGGACTGAGTCACCTGTTTGCTTTCTCCTGGGACCTAGTCCTGCGGGTAGGAAGCAGCTGAGGCTGCCTGGGGAACTATCTTTTCCACAGACTTCAACTCCTTTCATTCGCCTTCTTTTCCTGACCGTTCTTTGTTCCTACTCCCATGACCCGGCAACCCTTCTGCATTCTAAGTGCTGACCATGCTGCCCTATCACCTGGAAGGATTTCCTCTTGAAGATTAGCTTCTAGAAAGGCAGCTGTTGAAGGCCCACCTTCAGAATTCTGCATACACATGTGTTTCTGGTGGGTGGTGGACCGGGGCTTGAAAAAGGGAGATGTGCTCATTCCAGCCCTGGGGCCACCCCAGGGTGACTCCTGAGAAATGCTGTGTGAGGCTCTTAGGACAAGACTGAGCATGAGGTCCCTGGAGTAAATACCAGCACACAGAGCCTGTGGTTTTCAGAGTGACCCTCTTGCCTTGAGCTAGGAATTCATGGCACCTTGAGGACCTGTTCAGCTCCAAGTCACAAGCTGGGGAGAACATGCAGGGTGTGTGTGAATGGGGCAGTACAGTACTGTGGTTAAATGGAAGAGATTCAGAGGCAGGTGGATCTGAGTTCAAGGTCAAGCTCTTTCAAGGGCTCTGCTGGGTGATTTTTGACAAGTTCCTGTGTAATTCTGAGCTTTAGTTTTCTCATCTCTTCAATGGGGATTCCATTATCTAACTCCTCATGAGTTAGATAATAGGTTTATACAAAAATTGTATGTAAAGGGCACATTACAGCATGTAACACTGGAAGAACTCTGTGAATAAGAGGAAAAAGGGAAACAAATCAATGAAAAGCTCAGGGGCACAGGTGACACAGCCCAAGTTGCTTTAGGAGGACTATTGCTGTTTTATCTTTTTTCATTCCATGCAGGCAGGACTGGGGAATAAGCCACATCCAGCCCCAGGAACATACTAAGACCTTGTAGGATTGGTGCTCAGGTTTCACAGAATCCTCCAAAAATCAGCTCTGAATTTTAGGTACAGATTTCAGGTTGCTGTAAGAGACAGTATAGAGCAACTGATCTAAGAAACAAATTGTGTAGTTTTGTGCTCGATGATAAAGAATTGAGATATTTTTGAGAACTTTTCAAGGTGAACGAATAAGCAATTTTTAACATGTTTTTAAGGCCACCTTAAAAAATATACTCTGTTGTGGTGTAAATCCTTAAGGTGTTGAATTTTTATATAGCTACTGATATTTGTATACTTAGAAATCTCAGAAATAGAAAACTCGGCTCAAATCGTGAGGCACCTACGTCAAAACCTAGTATGCAATTTTAATATAGATTAGCTTGGTCTGAAATTTGCAAGAGTACCAGCTGAGTGTCCTCAGAGGAGTGTGTGTTGAGGGGGTGGTAAGGAAGTGTGGAAGGAAAAGATCAAAGCATAAGGGCCCAATGTGAATATGAATGAATTAGGAAAACAGCCAGCAATCAAAATCTTTGACCAAATCACTCTGAAATGAAACAGAAACCTCATGCTGCCATGCAAAATAACCTTCAAAGGGTCTGTCTGTTCACTCAAAGGAAATAATTTGGCTTCTGCTCTGCTGTTAATTAATTAAAACTGCCCCTTGGACATTCCTTCACATCTTTCCCACAAAGCCTGTAATAGGCAGTGGTACAAAACGAACCCTTTGGGTTGGTGATCTGATCAGCTCCACGCTGCCATGGAACATTCTGAGCATCATCAACGGAAAAAAATGGGACAAAAGAGATAGACGTAAAGGGAGTTACCACACACAACTCAGTGAGTGGTCTGTGGTTTGGGAGAAAAAAGCAAAAAAATGAAACAGAAGAGAAAGTTTGAAAATCAGTCTTTTAAAATCTATTTTTGTGTTTTCAGTTCTGCCTGTCCTTTCTCTGAAGTTTACAGTTTGGCAGGTAGCTTCAAAGGCAAAAGTGCACCAGAATTGGCTTCCCATTTGTTTCATAACTTTCTTCAGGAAGCACAGACAGGCCATGGTCACCCCAACAAGGTGACAGAACTGATGTGGCACCATGGGGTCACCCTGGGCTCATCTTTCTCCCACACTCCACATGCCATCCATCAGCAACACTGGTATGCCTATTTTCAAAATATTTCTGTGTCTTCCTCCTTCTTTCACCTTGGTCCCTCAATCCTGGGCCCTGCCAAGGACAACTCTCTTAGGAGCGATTAGTCTGTCTGAGGGTACCCTTTGTATCCTTACCTCTTTGTCTCCCAGCCTCAGGGACTTGACTCATCCCAGCAACCATAAAGGACAGTAGTAAGGATCATGCAGTAGGATCATACACTCCCTTCTCCATGCACAATCCTTCAATGACTTCCCAGGTCAAAGTGAAAGTCAAGTTCTTACAACACCCTGCAACAATTCTATCCAATGAGGCTCATCCTGACCTTGACCTCATCACCTTTTCCTCTCCTCACTGACTGCTCCAGCCATGCAGGCCTCCTTGCTCCTTGTGAACACACAGTGCACCATTCCACCCCTGGGCCATGGCCCTGGCTGATCCCTCTGCCTGGAATGCTCTTCACCCAGGAATCCATGGGGCTCACTGTCTCACCTCCTGTTCAACTACCTGTCCGATGTCACTTCCTCATTGATATTCCTCTGATCAACCGCTAAATGTGCGGCTTGGTTCTCCAGCATTTTCCATCCCAACTTTTCTCTAAAGCCATTATCACCATCTAATATGCTACACCATTGCTACTGTTGATTTTTTATTGCTTTCCACTAGTGGATACATTCCACAGGGCAGGGATTTTCACTGGCTTTGCTCATAGTTGTATCCTCAGCACCCATTGAGGCTCAATAAATCCTTATGTTCATTGTTTAGGTAACTAGAGAAGGATATTACTCCTTCCTGCTGACCAATGACCCAAAGTAAATCCTTTCAGGACCTCTCAAGAACATGGCCCCTATGGGGCTAAGTCCACCTATAAAATGCTAGGAACTTTTCTGAGTAGGAAAAAATGGGGCATACTAGTTACATGTAGCCCAGTCGTGGAAGGCACAGGGGCACAACAATTGTCCCTCTTTAGCACATTTTCAGGGCTAGCACAAAGGGTGCAGAAAGGAGCCCATGCAATAGAAGAGGAGGAAAGAAGAGGAGGTTTGGCAGACACTGTGAAGAGCAGAGGAGAGAAAGCTGGGCCTTGGCTCCTCTTCCTTTTTAAGGTCACTTCTCATTTGTTTGTCTCCCTAACCTGAAGGATTATCTATAGATACTCATGTTCCTCCCTGCCATCAGAGAATGTGGAAAATCCATTCTTCTCAGGGCACTTTATCTACCAGTCAGCTTATCGCAGCTTGCTGCCCGCATGTCTGCTTTCCTCACTGGAAGGCGTTCTTCTCTGAGGAAGGGACCTTTTCCCCGCCATCTTGGTATCCTTCAACAAGTTTCTCAGAATAATGCCTGGCTCATCACACACCTCCACAGATTGAAGTGAAACTTGCTATAATCAGCTGCCCTTAGAAGCTGAACTTCCTTTCAAGCCAGTACAAGTCACAAACAATCTTCCACACTGAAAACAGTAAGCACCTGTGCTATGCACCTGTTACATAGTTTTGTGAGCAAGTTGGATTCCGCTGCTGCCCTTGTGGAGTTCACAGCCTGGAGTGGGAATAAAACTAGTCACAAGGATTTCAGATTTGTGCTCTGATGGTGGAGGCCTTCTTGGATGCTCAGAGAATAAAATTGAAAGCTCCTCCATATGAGGTGTTAGCGGGTAGTGAGGACACATGGATCTGCTCCCTATTCTACCATCTATCTTTGTAGAGCAGTTTATGTATGTAATAAAGGATGGCTTGATTTTTATTCTTAAAAGAAAAATACCAAAGATAATAATTTCATTTTAAACAAAACCCCAAGACCATAGAATTTTATTTATTCCTAAATCTGTTTTGAAATATAGTCTCTATTTTTCTATTTTTGTGAAGCACTGTGTAAACCATCTTTTATACCACGATGATATGAATGAAAATTAAGTTACCATTGTGGTAAAGTATTTTGGAAAGGGTCTTTAGTAAATATTTTGTGAATGAACCACATAATAGAGATGTTTAACATAACTCAATTGTCATCATTTGTATAGACAATCATAGGAATCGTTTCTGGAATTAATGAGAATATGTATATAATCGTATCTTAAGGGGTGGCCCCAAACCATTGCACAATGAAAGGAGGCAGCCAGCACTCCTCAAGTCTTTCTTTAATGATGTTCTGAAAGATTAACATTTGTGGCCACATATAAAGAATGGATCTGTCTAAATGTGATTTAGTTCTATCATACTTCCTAATGGGGTTACCGTATTGTTGGAAATACAAGTATGCTTTTGTAAACATTTGAAATTTTGCAAAGGCTGGCATCCAAGAGACTGATATTTTGTCTTTTCTTTGTGTTTCCAATTCCTTGTCTCCCCACAAACTTTGTGGAATCAGTCATCTTCAATCTGTAGCTGCCCCCTTGCCCCCCAGCATGATCATGATCAAGTCTCAATTTAGGAGCTTTTCTCTTGGTTGCAGATTTCCTGCTGGTGTTTCGCTCTCTTGCTTGACCTTTGCAACTGTGCCTTTCTAAAGATCCATCCATTCTTGTGCCTTTCCAATCTTAACATACTGACTCTGCATCTGGCACCTGCCAACATTACTCCAAGGGACCTGCCTTTGGCCACTTTTTGCCACCATATAACTTGATTTCAAAGTGACATTTGGTATCCCTCACCTCTCCTTAAAACCATCTTCTATCTTAAGAGTCCCTAAGAATTCCCTTTAAATGTTGGTATTTCTTGGGGCTCCCTCCTAGCTCTCTCTCTTCCCCACTCCTCACCTGCTTTCCAGAGGACCCAATTGACCATTACTTGAGTGTCCAGACCCTCTTCTCCTGCAGACTTTGAACTTCCTCTCTTGAAAATTCTTCTGACAGACAAGCTCGACATGCCCAAACTCCTCCTCCTCCTCACTAGGAATCTGCCTTCTGCTTGTATTTTCTACTGGTGATTTCCACATTCCAGTTTCCCCTCCATCCTAGGAATCTCCCTGTTGCCAATATCTAATTAGTTACCAAGTCCTTGATACTCTACCTTTGAAATCTTTTGTTCCATGTTTTCCATCCTGGATGTTGGCTTCAGCATCTTAATTAGCTTCCTGGTTTTCAACTGCTGCTCTTGCATTCCCCCAATTTACCCTTCACTTGACTTAGAACATTTCCCACGATTTGCTTGTCTTATTCCTTTTAAGGTTCTGCTTTAGGCAGCTTATCCTTCAGGGAAATTTCCTCAAGTCCCTTTCTTCTGTCACAGCACCCCAATACTGTCCTATCATGGCAGCGGTCACAGAACCTGGGAGGTATTTTACTGATCCTCTCCCCAGCTAACATGTAGAGAGCCCTTGAGCATAAGCCTGCAGTATCTGTCCCCTTGGTACTTAATGTCCAGGCTGGTTCTGTTTTTGTGAGCATAGCAACCTTGATGCAAACACAAGGAAGGAGGGGCTGGAGTGGTGACTTAATGGTTGGAGCACTTGATTGGCATGCATGAGGACCCAGGTTTGAACCCCAACACCACATATGCAGCTAAGTGTTGGAAAAACAGAATCCAGATGAAAAAATAAATACAATTGAATCTCTCTCTCTCTCTCTTTAAAAAAATAATTGGGAAGTACTATATTTTCTTTAGTCCAGCTTTCCCCCAGATACATTAAAAAAACATGAAAGGAGATGTGAGTGGGTGGGTATGGGGGGAGGTGATTAAATTGTTCATTGTATAAAACTATTCTTTTTTTTAAGAGAGAGAGAGAAGAGAATCAACTTTATTTAGTTTTTCATGTGGTTTTCATTGCTCCAACACTTAGTTGTGTATGTGGTGCTGGGGTTTGAAACCGGGTCCTTGTGCATGCCAGGCAAGTATGATACCACTGAGCCACTGCTCCAGTCCCTGTATGAAACTATTCTGAGTTTCTCTTTTGGATGGTGGATAGAGTAAGAAAGAGCTCAGAGGCACATTACAGGAAACTCATTAGCCTCTCTGCTTAGTTAATGTTTTGGTTAAATTTCCAAAGTCTGAGAGCATTTATAGTTAATTTTTTTATTAGGATGTTACTATTATCCATTTTTAAGTGATGTGTAATCAAGTTCAGGAAGAACTGGAATTTTACAACCAAAAATCTTGCAGCAGGTTCAGGACTGTGGAGTACAATGCTTCAGTAGAAGGGCTAACTTAGTGCCCTTGGCTGATGACACTGCTTGAGAGCTGATGTACTTTATCCTTTTTTTTTTTTTTCAGGGCTGAAGGCCAAACTCAGGGCCTTGCACCTGCTACGCAAGCGCTCTGCCACTGAGCTAAATCCCCAAACCCTACTTTATCCTTTTAGGTCACTTGCCTTATTACTTTAGAAACTTAATTTTCTGAATATTTCTATCTCATATTACAGAGATACAAGTGAATCACACAAAGTTTCAAAAGGTCTGTCTGATTCTCACATTTGGAGTTCTGAGCCAGGTAGGATCAATATGATATAAGATTTAAACATTTTCCTTTTGTTTCCATACCTTAACCCCTGTCAATATCTGAGGTATAAGCAGATAAGGAAACACTTTACTAATAAGGCAGATCTCAGATTTGAAGAACTGCCAGCATTTAGTCCAACTTCCACCTAATGGGGAGACAGGATCTCTTCCAAGTCAGTTCATCAAATCTTGATCTTGGGTATAGCTTTCTGCAAATGGGTGGTGACATTAATCTATTTATCTGGGGAGAATTTTGATATCTTCACAATGCCTGGAAAATAGTAGATGCTAAACAAATATACATTGAATGATTACTATGACCCATGTGTTAAAACAAAAAAGCAAAACCTTGGGAAACAATTCTTTCTTTGGACGGGCCTACACATTGTCCAATTATTTATCTTGAAGTACAGTGGAAATTTTTAGATTTGGCTAAAATTTTATGCAGTGGCAGTCACTACTTTGTGTACATATATCATCTGTTGTCACCTGGATTTCAGGTGTCTATTAATTTAAATTCCCAGGTTCTGTTTTTTTTTTAATCCTCAACTTTACATTGGTACCTATAAATCAACTTTGAAACATGGCTTTGCAACAGAAGCACCAGCACACACTCAGAGTCCTTAACTCAAGGCTTAGAGGCCTATGACTAAAATGAGATGATTCAGTTCATTTCAGATTTAATCATGAGAGAGACTTACCATGCTTAATTGAACATGCCAGCCCCCTGGTATAACATACTTTCACTTTTTTTTTAAGAGTAAGTTTTGTGTGTGTGTGTGTGAGTGTGAATTATTCATTTATAATAACAGTATTCAAGTTTGACTGATGAAGGCAACTTAGCATTTTCAGCTCTAGGGATGTCAGAAACAGACAAAAAGAAGCATCCACAATTTGCCTTCTGCTGCCATTTAACACCTTCTACATATGCAATGTGGCAAAATCTGCCTGTACTTGCCAAGTCCAATCTTTCGGCTTTTACTGCTGACAGTTTAGATCATGAAAATAAGATGCAATGAAGTTTGCAAAGCCGGATGTATTCACATCAGAAGACTTCCTTGGTCCTGGTTTCCAGGAAGACCGGGGCTTTACCCACACAGCTGGTTTGGTCCTTCCATCAGACCTAATGCTGGTTACTAACTGGTTGATTTGGTTATGCACATTGACTAGGTTGCTGTCTTCCTAAGATCCAGCCCCAGGGATGTGCTTGAAAGAATACATCTCTGAAGATGTCATGTGGTTGGTTAATAACCGGTGAATTTATTACATCTATTTTTGAATAAAGCCCAGTCTTGGAGCAGCTATTCAAGTGCCCAGAAAAATCACTTGGCCATGGAAAGTTGGACTGAATGAGTTAAACCATAAACTTGGAATGAATGAAACATAACACGAATTGGAAATGGTGTCCACATACAACAGGGTCTCCTTGCTTTGGTAATTGTAAGGTGGAAGGTCAAGTTGTTGTGTATGTCTCAGACTCTTGGAAGGATGCCAGCGGTCTGGAGGTGAGAGGGGCACATGCCATGGCAGGAATTGGGTATTCTGTGTAGTAGGAAGAGCCTGGTCACTCAATTCAGAGAGGACAAATACTTTAATCAGAATTATATTCTGGCTTCAGATTTAGGTTTCTAAAACAAGTAAATTAGAAGATAGTTATATTACAAAGAATATGTGGGGTTGGAGTGGTGGCTCAGCAGTTATGGTGCTTGCCTGGCATGTGCAAGGACCTGGGTTCAAATCCCAGCACAAGGTACACAATGAAGTGTTGGAAAAACAAAGCTCAGATTTAAAAATAAATAAAATTGACTCTTTCACTATCCCTCTCTTCAAAAAAAAAAAAAAAAAAGGAATATGTGCTTTGTAATGCAGTCATTATGCAATTATGCATGTTTCTTCAAAGCACTTATTTAAACTTGCTGTTTGAGGCTCTCATGCTCTGTTAGTGGGAATATAAATTGGCACAATATTTTGGAGGGCAATTTGGTAATATCTTTCAAAACTTGAAATGTGTGTACTCTTTGATTAGGCATTTCTATTTCTAGAAATTTATTTTTATGTACATATATCTTCTACTCAGGGAAGTTTATCATAAGGGTCATAAGGATGCTCATTTAGCATTTTTGCAATAACTAGATAAACAAAAATGAAAATACCCTAAGAGTTCATCAACAGAGGACTGATTGAACCCATTATGGAACAGCTATGCAGCTGTTAAAAAGAATGAGGGATGCCTAAATATGTGCATATGGAAAGGTCTCAAGATATAATTAATAATAGGCCTGGCATGGTGGTGCATACCTGTAATCCTGTTGACTTGGGAGGCTGAGGCAAGAGGATGGCAAGTTCAAAGCCAGCCTCAGCAACTTAGCGAGGCCCTAAACAACTTAGTGAGACCCAGTCTCAAAATAAAAAATAAAAAAAAAAAAGAGGTTGGGATGAGGCTCAGTGGTTAAGCACCCCTGGGTTCAATCCCTGGTACCAAAAATAAATAAATAAATAAATAAAATAAACAATAGCCATGTTGCATTAAAAAAAGAGGATATGTTAAAAAAATGAAAGAAGTCATCCCTAAGAAATGAACAGAATCGGGATATAAAGGAGATTCACTTTTATTCTTTCCTTAAGTAGTATCTCCTTTTTTCTTTTGTGTGCCTATAATGTTTTTATAATAAAAAATAGTTAAAATTATTTTATGATTTAAATGTTTGGATTTGTAACTAAACATAATTTCCTCCATTCTTTAAAGATTTATAGGAACTATCAAATGTACTATGTTTAATCACATTATATGAGAATTTGGTTATAAACTGGATCAAATAATATACAATCCTTTTATTTTAGGTTCTGTGACCCAGGAACTACCACAATCCTGGTGGTAGCTCCATCAAATGTGAAATCAAGTTTTCAGGAGTTTAAGTGACTGCAAGCCAGTGCCTGCCATCACATTGAATGAAAGAATCCAGGATATCATCTGAACATCCCTGTGTTGATGTCCCTGGCTTCGGTAGAGAAGAAGGGGGCCTCACGCCCTTTAGTGCCAGGAAGGAAGAAAAGAGCCTGAGTTTGGAATACTGTAGAGCTGACAGATATCCCATGTCCTGTTTGGCACTGGACTTCCTATACTTGAGAGGAAAATAAACTTCCATCTGAATAAACTTCCATCTGCCACTGCTAATCTGAACTTTGTTATATATAGATGAAACAACCCTGCCTGACATATCAGTGTATATAACATGGTCTTATCTATTCAGTCAAGGACTAAAGTGCATTGTGAAGGCAGCAGATAGCAGCAAGGACTTGCTTAGAGGTCCATTTTTAGAGGATTCATTGTGAGCAATGGGAAACAGTGCTGAATGGTGCACCAAAGTCCCTTTGATACAGGACTGGACCATCTCACTGTAGCTAAGAACCACAGATAGACTATATATGACCTTAAGGTCCTTTTGCTTCTTTGAAATAATGCTGATTTTCAAAATACAGCCACACAGGTCTCTTCTTCATTAAATTCATCTGTTCCATCATGCAAACTTGTTTTACTTTGAGCTAACTTTCTATATTTTTCTTTAGAGTTGTATTAGGAAAGGATGCTAAGTTCAGTTTATTGAGAATTTTCTCGAGTGAGAACATGAAATGTGGGTATCTGCAGAAGAGAAATAAGCTATGGGGTATTAACTTTAAAGATTTGAAATTACTCTTTCAAGAAAGCACAGTGTCACTTCACAAGGGAATCAGCAGATGGGCTTTCCATGGGTGGAGCTGAGGTCACTAAAAGACCACAACGAGAGTCATTCGATTGCATCTCTAGAAATGTCTTGTTACAGAAGCAAATGCAGTCCTTGGGTATAGGGATGCTCACTAATCTCTCAGGGCTAGTGAAATAAGGTGCTCCTTATTGTTAAGTGAACACACTAGCATAGTGGCTGGTTGGACAGTGTGTTAACTGGTAAAGAAGGGATAAGGCAAAGGAGCCAAAGCCTGCTGGGTGCAGGGCTGTGGGCTGTACAGTTTCTCCTGGTCTTGGTTTCCAAGGCTGAGTGCAATACCTTCCACCTGGCTCCCCCGGCACCGAGGTTTTCATGGGACCCCTTGTCTCTGCCTATGTCTCAGCTCAGAAGTCCTTAGGAAGACTGTCCTAACTCCACAGTGCTTGCCTCAATCTAGAAGCTGGCTCAGCCTGGGTTTCCATGGATGAATGCACGAGGGAGAGACTGGCTGGGTGGACCAGAGTCTGACTGGCTTGGAGTGGGAGAGAAGGATGGATATGGCCCAGGGAGCTGCGCCAGTTCAGGAAGCTTACCTGAATGCCAGGGGAGGGGAAGAAAGGGCACCGAGGGTAGGAGGAACTTTGCAAATGCAGTAATTTTTTTCTAGTGTCTGGGAGTAGGTATATTGTTTTATTAAAATAAACTTTTTATAGTAAAGTGTTCAAGCAGGGCAAATGTATTTCCATAGTACATTGTCCACTCTGTGGTGCTCTTATTCTTAGTCCATGGTCTGCATTAAGCCTTTCCTTCCTGCTCCCTACACTGTAGCCATGTGCACTGCCTCTGTTCCTCATATGCACCTGTGCAGTCATCTGCAGTGTAACCAAGAGAGCAGGACATTGGGGTGACATAGTCCTGAATTCAGGTCTTGTGTCACCACCTACTTACTACCTCTGGATCTCAGAGCAAATTACTTTGCTAGTCCGAGTCTTAGATTCTTCATCTAACAAGATACCCCTTGGAGCCTTGGTTTTCTCATTGTTAATGGAATCTGCCTGTGTGATACAGGATATGTGAAGTCCTAGTCCAAATCTGACAGGTAAGAGGCACCCAGCAAATATAGGTATGTCCCCATCCTTTCATCCCTCTCTCAGCCTGGCAGGTCAGCCCTTGCAACTCCCCTTCACCAATTTATCCCATATTTACTGATCTTTCAAAGCCTGGTTCAAACACCACTTTCTCCATAAAATCTTCCCTTCCCCATTGAAAGCCACCTTTCCTCCTCCTGCCATCTGTCAACGTCTCCTGAACACCTACAGTACTTACCACCTTTTTTCCTGGTGCCTCAGTGATTGCTGTGTGCTGCTTCTACCCCTGGTCTGTAAGCTCCATGGGAGCGAATCTCCCACATTTTAGTCTTATTTCCCTAAAGTACCTAGCAGAATAACTTGCATATAGTAGGTGCTTAAAAATAATGATCAAAATATGTTCAGCACAATTCCCTGTATGTGGAAACTGTCACTCAATTCCTCTTTGGATATGGGGTGGCATATATAGTACATCTTTCCATTGATTCACTTAAGGAGTTAAAAAAAAAGATTCATTTCTAATAGCTAACCCCATACAATGTCCAGAGACTTCCTGAAAACAGTTATAAAAGTCACATAAGCAATCATGATAAAGCCCAGCTCAAGGGCTAGTCACAGCTCTAAAATTGTGAAAATGCAAGACTGGAGGGCACTATTTCCCAAAGGCTAGCTAGTCCTTAGGGATGTCCCAAATTTCCTCTTTATTACACTTGCTTAAATTGCACAGCATGCAAGTGGCATCAGTCACAGTATCATTACTATTTTTCAATGAGAGAAGAAGGCCTCTTAAGAATTTGAAGAAGTTGTGCATGGATATTGCCAGCCTGAGGTTACTGAGTTGAGTCTTTTGTGTGTGTGTGTGTGTGTGTGTGTGTGTGTGGTACTGGGGATTGACCCAGAGGCTCACATATGCCAGGCAAATGCACTACCACCAAGCTATGCACTTTTATTTTAATCTTGAAACAGGGTCTCACTACGTTGCTCAGGATGGCCTACAATGTGGGATCTTCCTGCCTCAGCCTCCTGACCTGCTGGTAACACAGATGTTCCCACTGTGCCCTGTTGGCTTTGGGTCATTTTGATAGAATCCTAGAATTAGGATTAAGCCAAACCTGACTTTTAGGGAGGCAGTGACCCAAGGATGTGATTGGAGGTGTTTGAACCCCTGTTCCAAAATATTCTTTTAACTGGTACCTAAGAGCAACTGTGTTAGGAAGACTTGAATCTTTCAGAGCTTCCTATTTCAGAAGGATTAACCTTAGCCAGCACTGCAAATGGTCCCATGAGAGGCTTCTTGTTACAAAGGGTTCTATGATCACAGAATTCTGAGAAATCCTTTGCACTCCACCCTGTCTCAGGATTTACTGTTTATGTATACCTGTGTATTGAAGGCTCCAAGAAGTCACATGGGAAGGAAATCTAATTAATTCAACTTAGAAGCTTTCCTGCTTACTTAACTATGACATTAATTTTTTTTTGGTTTGGTTGTTGCAAAATAGTAACATTGTATGAAGGTAGTATTCATAGAATGCCCTTTTAAAGTGTTGCCTTAGCTACTATAAGCTGTCACTATAATGGGGATGAATGTTCTCTGCTGGGACCCAGTGGGATATGCATGAGAGGACGGGAAAGTGAAGAAGGCTAAAAAATGTAAAAGGTGACCCATGAGACCCCAAACACAACTTGACAGTTCTGCTAAGGACCTTGGTCCACATTTCAGATATTGATTTGATTTGTTTTCCCGCTTCAAAAGCCCTGTCATTATCATGTGCTGTCATCAAACTGGAAGTGCCATATTTGCCTCTTCATCTGATCTTGAACTATCTGATGTAGGGAGGAAAGAGGAAGGGACAACTTGAACAGTGACATTTGCTCCAAAGGAGTGAAAACAGTAAGGAGAGGAACAGAGTGGGGAAGAAGGGGACACTCAGGTGACCAGGAGACAGAAGGCACATTGGCAATGGGAGGTGAGGGTGGAAGGCAGTGGGCAGGATGGTGTAAAGAGAGACAGTGAAGATTTGTGATAGGCTGGGTAGAAGTTAGCAAACCCTCCTGCCCAAGCCAGGAATAAAATAACTGGCCCAGAGCCTTCTTTTAATGTGTGGAGTATCCTTTCTATCTCCTGGTGGTAGGGTACTTATTCCTGCAGAAAGCATTCTGTCCTTGGACTTCTCTCTGTCCAACAGTCTGCATTTCCCCCTACAATGTTGGGAGGGCCGGGTATGAGATCCTAATAGTGGCCTGCTGCTTTGAAAAACATCATAGTGGTTAATTTAAAGCACAGGGATAGCAATGGGGAAGGGTTCAGGTGTTGTGCAGAAGCTGGAGTAAGCTGGGGCTGAGAAGGGGCTTCCTCTTAACCAGGGCTGTCAGATGGTCCATGTCTTGCATGCAAAGCAACTAGGAGATCTTTGGCAAGCTAAGGCAACTTAGAAATACTGGAAGCTGAAAGCAAGATATGCAACACTTTTGGAAATTTCTCTCTCATGTTGAAGGATAAAATTAGCTGATTCCCCTACCAGGGTGCCTTTTGATTCCTTATTAGTATCAAAGTATAAAAATCAGGTAAACATCTCAAATGTGTTCATAATTTATGAACATTATTATTCAAAAGGTGGGAGTATGTGTGGGACAGGGGAGAAGACCATAAAACAACTCCTTTTACAAGAATCCAAAAATTTTAAATTGCTTTCCACGGTGAACTTAATTCAGAAAATGATTCTGCTTGGGCCAATGCTGTCCTCTGGGGTACTGGCTGGAATTCCTTACTAAAAATATTTTAAAATGGCTCAAATGATATGCCCAACCTCACAGAGTGGGGTCCCCATAGAGACCATTCCACTGACTGGAATGGTGGCCCTGGTCTCTAAAACTAATGCTCTTGTCTGAGTCAACAGGGACTGTAAGGTCTGAGGACACCAGCCCACAGCCTTCTGCACCAGAATTGAGTCTCAAGTTGGTTTGGGGTGTTAAGTTACTTAGGATCTCTCATTCCTTTGCATAAATCAGAGACCCATCAGAACATAAACCCCCTCTGAAATCAAGGGCATAATAGGTGAGTGTCTCTAAAGGGTGTTGTGAGTGTGCAGGAGAAATAATACTGATGCAGTGAGTGTGTCCTTGTGTTTACATTGCCGACACCATTTCTCTGAGTGCATTACACAACTGGATGGTTTGGATCATTTGAATGGAATAACATGATTACCAATGGTATTGCATGTCTCCAATTCCAAATAAACACAATGGCAAAAACTAGACAAAAGTGCAGAATGAATAATAAATCACACAATGTCACTGAAGTCATGCAAGGAGGGAAAAAGAAAGATTTAAAAAATGGGCAAGCAACAGACACCATAAATGAAAAGAAAAGAAAAAAGAAAAGAAAAAGCCAATGCATACAATTCTAAAATCATTCTTACCTTCTTCAGTCATTGTGTCATAATATTTTAGTTTTCCATATGATCCAAGTTCTACAACATCACAGTAAAAGACACAAAGATAAGGAACGAGCTATAATGCAAGAACTTTGTTTTTACACATTCTTAATTAATCAGATTCAGAGTTATACTGTCAGATTCTGCATTCGTAACTATACGGAGATGTGCAAACATGGGCCATGTGGCAGACAGCTTTCACAGCCCATTTCCAGAAATCACTTTAAATATTTTATTCTATGGAGGGTAGGATGTGCCCTGCGTTACAGAATATGTTAGCATCCAATGAAACCGAATAGTTGGCACAGATACTTCACCCCTGGCCCAGCCTAGCTCTACACTTTTTAAAGAGGTTACACTCCAGGAGAAAAGCACCGAACAAAGATGATGTCCAGACCCACGGACGCTTGTGGACCCTGAGATTCCTTGCCCTGGATCAGCAGCCCCAGAAGTTCATTTCACAGCTTTTCTCCAATAGAAGTACTTCCTAGAGAAAAAGGAAGCTCCCTGGGAGAATTCAGAACGCCAAACCATGTTTTAAACTTTCCTTTCACTTTTTACACTTCAGAAAGAAAACACCATGCTGCCGTGTGCGCAGCCTGCTAGGAAGAGCTGCTAAGGGTACCGAGAGCTTCTGGGAGCAAGAGTGAGGCATATTCCCAGAGAACACTGCCTGGCTCAGACTGGTGACATAGAGGCTGCAACTCCCAGATCAAGGCATCCCCTTCTGGCTGGCTGCGGTGTGGACTGTAGGGGTGGGTGAACTCAGGGCCTCTCCTCCGAATGCAGATGGCCACTGGAGTAGGCTGTAAGGGAAACCACTAGCAGATAGTGCTGTTCCCAGTCAGTTGGGGGAGTGGCGGGTGAGATGGTGGAGAGGAGAGAAGTGGATGAATCATTTTTTTTTCTTACTTTAATTTTAAAATAAAAACTTTTATTCTTGTTTGTCTGAAAATCCCAGATTGTTCTGAGCAACATTGTAAGCAGGCTAAAAATATTTTTCTTGGTCATGGCAATACTCTCCCAATAAACTTCAAGAAATTAATTAGACTCAAGAGATATTCCTGTGATTCTGCAGAATGCTTCCATGGCCCATTAACTTGGGCAGCTGGTAGAGATCCTCAGATGAATCAGCTTTTAATTGATGGGTTTGTGTACAAGAGAAAGGATGCAGCTTAAAATGCAATAACAAATATTCTTATATTGTATATTTATATTATACATTATCTATATATCCCTTCTCTACGTGCCTAAAATTTTATCTATAGCTATTTAATATACCAGTACAAATTTTTCCTTGGGGATAAAAATCACCTTATCTTTGTTTCTGCAAAAATCTGCCTACTCTTTTGTTAGATACCTTAAAAAAGATGCAGGTACTTCAATAAGAAATTGAACTTCGTGTAAATAAGAAAATTTTTCATGACTTCTGGGGATTGCCTTCAGAGGGATATATATTTTTCTTGGTATTTTAGGAACAATAATCTATTATGTATTCAACATTGCACAGGTTTGGAATTCTCAAATGATCTAAATACCTTCATAAATATTAAACCTATTCACAGTGGCTTCACACATAATACATGTGTTTGTGTGTGTAATCTTGCAGTAAGTTGATGAATTGTATCAGTCAACTAATTTTTTGTAGCCTCTCTTCCTTCTCCCAGGTAAAACAGTGAAATAAGCAGCTGGCATTCACTATTATTTGCTCAGGAAACAGAACATGGGTGGCTTTGTGTTTGCAAAGTTGGCTGGAAACTACATTCTACACAGCAAAGATATTCCATTGCATTTTTATGGATCTATACTTTTCGATGTGAACCTTTCTGTATGCATACACCTGTTTTCATGTATCAATTCCAAACTGTCACACATCTCTTTGTGGCAGGTGATACTTCAACTTCTCAACTCATCTCTTGTGGATCCAGTGGGATGTTAATAAATACAATTATATTATTTGATTATCACTCTATATTTTCACAGTCGGAATCGGAACTGTTCGTGTCTGACAAAACGCACATTTTCTTGCCACTGTGGTAATATCTAGATGGATTCTCAGCTGCCTCTTTGGTTGAGGACAGAGGGACAAGAACTGGGCACAACATACCTCAAACGAGGCTCACAATGGTGGAATAAGAGTAGTGAAAAGTTGCAGAACAGAGGGGAGCTGGGTGTGGCAACTCAAAGCACAGTCAGGCAGCAGAGGAGGCAGCAGCAGCATCTGCCCAGAGAAGGGAACCGGAACCGAGTTTGCAGCTTGTGAACCAAAAGGCAGAAAAAATAGGAGGAGGAATCCAGACTGTTGGAACATAATCTTTAACACTGGGTGGTGAGATGGGGAACAGCAGCCACATGCGGGGGAAGCTGGGCAGCTCTATTCCCTGAACCAGGCCTTGGGAGGCACAGGCCGAGGAATGTGACATGCAACCAGGACAAACACAACATGCACACATGAGCCAGAGCTCATCACACACCTGGTTGTTGCCCTACAGCCCAGGATGCCTCAGGGAGGGTGTCCTTGGACATTATGCCTGGCTAAGAGGAGCTGGAAGGCATGAACCAAAACTCACCTGTGCAGGAAAGTGGCTTACAACCAGCACGCTCCCCACGATGAAAAGCCAAGACACCTTCAACTTATTTGGATTAGGATTCAAACTGGACCTAAACCCAGCTGAGTTTCTTTAGGATAGGAGAGGAGAGGTTCAAAAGGGTATTGCTTAATTCCATCTAGCAACGTTCATTGTATCAACAGTGCAAGAGACAGCCAGGATTGGGAGGGCCGTGTGTCTCACCTGTGCCATCATTCTGGTTCCACCTGCTGCCTCTCCTCTGTAACGTTTCTCTAAGAGGGTCACACGGCCTGAGGAAAACATTCCAGAACCCAGTGGCTGGTGTTGGAGATGAACCTATAGTCTGATCATGTCTTGCTTTCAGGCCCTTTGGGGACAGAGGCATCTAAGCTCTTACATCTCTGGGGTATTGAACCTTTACTAAGGCTTCTGTCTACTTTCTTCCAGTCTCGCCAGAATCTAACTACCAGGACTTAAGGTACTGTGATTTTTGTCCATACTTTACAATCGCCAAAATCAAAGTAAAGGTTTTGTCTTTCAATCACCAAAATAAATGTAAAGGTTTTGTGTTAAAAGATGTGTGAATAAGAATTACCATTTCCGGATTCTGACTTCCTTCTTTCCTGAGAAGTTTGTGGACACAACTCTCCTTCCAATATTGCCATTCTCATTTTACTTTCAAGGCCTCTGATATTCTCAACCCTTTCCCCCACAAATTCTGGAGGTGGGAACAGTGAAAAAACAACTTCTTGCATTTGGGACCTCAAAAGTTGATATGTAAAATGGAAAGTTAATGGAAGGATTTATGCTGAATTCATTTTATTTAGATGAAAAAAGAGAAAGAAATCAAAGAGAGCAAGCATTTATTATTTGTTAGCTAATGGGAAAAATGATTAATTTTTTTCAAGGAGCTAGCTTTATTTTTGGTCTTGGTTTGATCTGTATGCAAAGGCCTAAAAAATCAAGGCATTCTCAACACAGATAGTGGTTTCTTGGTAAAGTTGTCTCATACTGTGGGTACAAATACTGGATTGCTCCAGATTCATGGAGGCTTATTTTCAGTAGTGCATGGAAATTAAGAATATGGACTTTGAAGTCAGAGTGTAGGTCTGGACCCAAGATCTGGTGCTTATTAGATGTGTGACTTTGAGCAAGTTGCTTCACCTCTCTGAACCTTGGAGTCCTCAGTTCTAAAGGGGCATGATGATGGTTTTAATCCTATAAGGTGCTCATGAAGGCCAGATGATCTGATGACACTGAACAACCAACATGAGTAGCTGTCCTTATTACAAACATCACAAGGAAGAATGAAGGAGAACCCACAGTAGGGCATTTAGAGGGCTTGATATTTTATACAGCCTTTTAAAAATAAATTCAGGGCTGGAGGATTGGCTTAGCAGTTATGGCGCTTGCCTGGCATGCGTGAGGATGCAGGTTCAAACCCCAGCACCATGGACACAACAAAGTGTCAGAGCAATGAAAGCCACATGAAAAGCTAAATAAAATCAATTCTCTCCCTCTCTCACTAAAAATAAATAAATAAATTAAATTAAAACAAATCCAATTCTCCTTACAGAGGTTTAAAATAAGAATTTGTATCTGAACAATGAAAGATATCCCACCACATCGGGTCCAGTATTTAAAGATGTCTTCATGAATCCTGCTTATCTACATTCAGATCTAAGGAGAATCGAAACATGGACCATCCCCAGGGGAGCAGATAGGGACCCTCCTTCTCTCTGATCATCAGTGTTCCAGCCTGGAACCCAGGGACTTCCCTTCTAATATTTACATGGGAGCCAGTCTCTCCAGCAGGTTGTCCCCATGTTGGAGGCAAAGACCCTAGTCCTCCTTAGATCTGTCCCAGCAGAACACAGAATGGTGTTTTTTCTCACACTACATACTCTCCTCCCATTTCTTAGTGTCCAAATGCACAGCTCTCAAGTGACAGTGCAGTTCAGGGTGCTACCGGTTTGTTGATCTTCCCTGGACTTGCTGAGGTCAAGAAGGTTGGTGCCTATATCTTGGGTTTCTCCTCTGTGGCTATAAAGATTTAGAGTGCATCTGAGTGAGATAGCTAATTCAAAAGCTCTTCTACTTAGGTAGTGGGTGATCTCTCTGAGTTTATCCTTGTGTAGGATGAGGAAAAGAGCAATAAATGCCTAGATGAGACCTGTCTATAAAACTCTTTGCCTTGGGGCAGTACCATTGAATAACTGGACTTTTCTTTGTTGCCAGAGGTACATTACTGACATCTAACTCATCGCTGTGCGAGGTAGTTAAATCCTATTCACATGAATTATCTCCAGCGCAGGGGGCTGGGTGTCCATTTATGCTTTGACATTTGCTGGCCAACAAAATCCCCTACTTATTGTACATGACCAGAACTTCCAAGTAATATTTGATGAGATGAGAAGAAATAACCTGAGAGTATCTGATATGGAAGAAAACACCAACCAACAAACAGGGGGCATTAAGAACATTCTAAGTGAAATTATCAAGGAGAATTTCCCTCATATCAGAATTGACCCAGAACACCAAATTCAAGTTGCCTATAGGACACCAAACTGACCTAACCAAACGAGAAATTCACCAAGACATATCATATATAAAATGATTAATGGAGAAATTAAATAGAGAATTCTAAAACCAGCTAGGGAAAAGTCCCCTACTCTAAAAAAGAAGACTCAAAGACTTTCCATCTGTAAAGGCTGCCTTGTAATTTCCAGAACCATGTTTTGCCATATTAACGTTTAAGCCTTAGGGTAAAGGTGTTTTGCCAATCTGTGAACTTTATTTCTTTATATAGTAAAAGCATTTGTTTTGAAGTTTTGTGAATGGATAGTATGAGGGTCCTTTGTGACTTTCTAGCCTACTTCCTCAAACATAGTGCTTATATTTAGTTGTTGATCCTATGATTTTTAAGTTTATTGCAGGGTATATGGGTTAAAAGAGCATCAAAGATGTTTTTCTCATCTTGTCACATGAAAAATTTTCTTTACATGAATTCCAAGTTCGTAGATGTCTTGTTCTTCTTTTTTAAATAGATGGCTTGTAGTACAGCCTGATTTTAAGATTTTTGCTTGATTTTTCTTCAGAAAAGTTTGTATGAACCACCAAAATTAATGGGTTCCCCTTAAAAGGCTTCTTTAGGTCATTATTCTTTTGCATCAAGTGTTCTTACCAACATAAGTGATTTTTTTTAACTTAAAAGATAAATCACCTTAAGAAATGGAGGTTAAATGAGGAAATCACCAAGAATCCTCACTTCTTGCACAAGCTGGAATGAAAGGAGTGTTTTAACCTTTAAATTCTAAACCTCACTCAACAAAGCTTTCAGAGGGCTGACTCACGGCAGAAGCTCTGCTTAGCAATGTTTGATCGATGTCTGAGTGTTGAACTTCCTTGAGAGGCTTTTTAATGTGTGCGCTGCTGCCTGGGGACAGCTGCACTCAATACATGGCACATACGTATCATACGTGAGGTGTTAACAGAGCCAATTTTTTCCCAGTGGAGTTCTTTTCTCATCTGAATCTTCCCAACCTACGCTAATGAGCACTTCTTTTTGTTCTATGAGATTCAAACCTCTCAGGCTTCTGGAAGGAAGGCAAGAACTTTGCATACAATAATGAAGAGCTGAACTTGTGGGTAATTACTATGGTTCGTATGTGTCCTCCCAAATTCATGAATTGGAAACTTAATTTCCAGTGCAAAGGTGCTGAGAGGTGGCCTTCTGGGAAGTGCTTGGGCTAATAGATCCCTGGATCAACGCCACTGTGACAAGGGCTGTGTATGTGGGGGGGTTGTCTTTCTTTCTCTTCTGCCACGGGCATATGCAACAGTCGCTCCTCCAGAGCACACCTGTTCAAAGTGCCCTCTCGGAAGTGGAGAGCTGCCCCTCGCTAGGCTCCAGACCTGCTGGTGCTTCATCTTGGCCTTTCCAGCCTCCAGACTGTGAGAAACACATTTCTGTTCTTTACAAATTACCCAGTCTCAGATATTCTGTTTCAGCAGTACAGAATGATCTAAAATGGTAATCCTGCAACAGATGTTGAGTTTCAGGAAGGAACTATGAATACACACACACACACACACACACACACACACACACACCTTTGTCTTACAGTTATCTGATTTTCATCCCCTCTAAATCCAACTCCTACATGAAGTCCTCATTCTCCCTTTTTACGTTTCCTGCAAACCCAGACACAGTGGCACGTTATTGCTGCCAATTTTTCTCTCCTTGCTCCTCACATGTACTTCCTTGTTTATGTCCATATGTTGATAGGATTCCGAGGCTCCACTCTCTAAGAAATGCTGATGCCGCATTGGTGGCCAAAGGATGAGTCAAAAAGATCCCTAGCATCTGGCCTAGTGAGTGGAGCATAACAGGCATCTTGATAAGACACCAATGAACTATAAGGGACCAGGCATGTAGATGTGCAAAGTGAGTTGGGGAAACAAGAGGCAGTAGTGGTGATTATGGAAAAATAGCACATGCCTAAAAGCATCAGCAGTCACTTGACTCCGATTCCCCTTTCTGTGGGGAACAGTCAGATCTTTTGGTTATTCAATGGAAGCTAGGTATCTGGACATTTGTGTGAAATTTCCTGATTTTTTATTAAAGGTGAGGGGGCAAGAAAAGGTTTTATTTTTTTATTTTTTGAGAGAGCAGGACAGTGAGAGCAAGAGAAAAAGAGAATCAATTTTATTTAGTTTTTCATATGGCTTTTGTTACTATGACACTTTGTTGTGTACGTAGTGCTGGGGTTTGAACCTGCATCCTCAAACATGCCAGGCAAGCTCCACAATTACTGAACCACCACTTCAGCCCCTGAAATCTCCTGATTTTAAATGTTGCCAACTAATTCCAAATAAAAAACAATAATATGGCTATGTTTGGCTCATCAATCTGTAGCCCTTAGCTACAAATCAGATTGTTTAATCTAATGTTCTTACAAATAATAGTTGAGTGAATGAATGAGTGAGACCAGTAAGACTATTGGAACTGAAAGGAATTCTTGCCAAATACCCTGCTTCAAAAGGTCAAGGACTCTGGTTTATTTCTTTGAACCCCTCAAAGCTTATGTCCCTCACCCGGTGAAGGTACCCCAGTGTGCACACTTCTGGCTTAGATTGAGGGTTAGTACCTTGAGTTTCTCTAGGACCACCATGGTGGAGACCATGTAAGGCAGACTGGGCAGCGTTGATTCCATGACTAATTCTTTCCATTCTGAACAGTCCTGCCAAGTCAGCTCTCCGATTATGCAAATCAAAAGAGTGCTTCTGTTTTGTTTTGTTTTAAATTTTAATTTGGGAAAGAACAGAAGTTGCTTATTAGGTGTAAAACCCCAAATTATCTTGCAGGGAAATATCTGGATTCTGGAAAATACAGAGGAAAGTTCTGAAAGGTAGGTTAGGATCACAGAGGGATGTGTCAATGTAATTATGTGAGAATTATCATTTTTGAACAGTGAACAATAATGTGTGGTCATTACTGTGGATCATCCAGATGGCTCATAATAAAATGTCCAAGTGAGTCCCCAGATACTCCAACTTCTTACAAATTTGTCACCTAATTTGCAGCCAGCTCCTCTGTGGTGTTGCTTAGCAATATCAGTGGTTACTGATTTCTGTCTGTTGGGAGCTGACTCAGGCTATATTTTACCATATCTTACATGCTATGGATGATCAAGCAAGAAAAATGGGACCTGGATGTGCTGTTCTGCTTCCCTTTTGAGGTGGACCAGGGAGGGGGACAGTACTGGATAAAATAACCTGGTTTCTGAAAAGAACTTTTAAAGAAAAATAATGAGCAACTGAGGCAAGAGAATCAACGCCCAACAGTACAGTTAATAATATCTCCTGCCTTTTATGAGCATCGTTTAAATTGTGTAATATAAACCTCAAGAATAATCTTAATATAATTTAAAATGCTGACACTTAGGTGGAATGCGTGTGTGTGTGTGTGTGCGCGTGCGCGTGTGTGTTTCTTTTTCTCAAATTCAAGGAGAAAACAAGTGCTGATGTAGCACGGGTGCCACGTACAGAGTTTGGAGCCCTCCAGATCTCCACTGGACAACCATGTCTGTCACTGACTAAGCGGGAGATCTTGGGCAGGTTACCTCATCACTTTGAGACTCATTTTCCACACTTGGGAACAATCATGGTTCTGTCGGAAGATTGTGGTCCACACCACACAAGTACTCAATAAATAATTGACAGATTAAATTCACTAAATGTATGGTATTAATTTTGACCTAAAATTAATCAGGAAGTTTCCATAGATAGAATTCTGATCTTCGCAAAATAAGACTGAATCTGGTATCAGAAAATCCTATCACTACCCTGCAGAAAAAGGAGAGCTTGGAGCACAGCCTAAATTTTGGAGTCAACAGTTTTGAATTCTAATCCAGAGACTTCTTGTCAGATGGGTAACATCATAGTAAATATTTAGCTTTTCAAAGCATTACAATCCTCATCTGTAAAGCAGATCAACTCTCAGACCTCCCTTATGCTGTTGTAAAGGCCTTTGTGTGATTCCTGGGACTTCAGAAGTGCTCGCATGTATGGGAGCATTCATTCATTAGGACCAAGACCAATGAATGAGTTGTCTATACAAATATAAGAAGTCACATTAAGAGACTGCCTAGCAATGCCTTCCTTAACAAAACTCCCATGGCTCAAGCAGTAAAGTCAAGAATAAATGAATGGGATGCAATTAAACTAAAAAGTTTTTGCACAGCTAAAGATCTAGTCAAGAGCATCAAGAGAGAACCTACAGAATGGGAGAAAATCTTTGCCTGCTACACCTCGGACAGAGGGCTAATATTCAGAATATACAAGGAACTAAAGGAACTAAACACCAAAATCACAAATAATCCAATTGATAAATGGGCTACGGATCTTCAAAGAAACTTCTCACTGGAGGAAGTCCAGAAAGTCCATAAATATATGAGAAAATGCTTTACATCATTAACTATAAGGGAAATGCAAATCAAAACTTCAATGAGATACCACCTCACTCCTGTTAGAGTGGCAAAAATGAAAAATTCTAACAATAACAGATGCTGGGGGGGCTGTGGGAAAAGAGGAACACTGT
>PVKS010004821.1:0-58952 GCA_004027875.1 Aplodontia rufa
TCTGCCATATGCTAACCATCTAACCTGGGACAAATTTGTTAATCTCTAAATCTGTGTTAGCTAATTCATAAAATAATAATAGCTCTCATGTATGGATTGCTTACTTTCTGCTGGGCAATTTAAGGTTTACAATAATTGTATGAACTAAGTATTGTTATCTGTTCTTTTTTCAAATGAGAAAACAGCTCAAATTAAGTATCTTGCCTACATCTAACAAGTGATGGGATGAGGACCCAAATTCACATTTGTCTGGCTTCAAAATCCATGATGCAAATAAGGGCCAAATTATCAAGAACAGGTATCCTAGGGGCTGGAGCGCTGGCTCTGCAGTTATGGTGCTTGCCCAGCATGCGCGAGTATGTGCGTTCAAACCCCAGCACCACGAACACAATAAAGTCTCGGAGCAACGAAGGCCACGTGAAAAAATGAATAAAAATTGTTTCTCTCTGTCTCTCTCTCACTGTCTCTCTCTCTTAAAAAAATAGATATCCCTAATATCCAGTTATAATCTCTAAATTCCATTTTCCTACTATATAGAAGCAAAGGCTCAGAAATGGGTGATTTCAAGACTCAGACAGGAAAAACACAGGTTGAGGCTGAAACACGGTGTCATTCTAGATCACGAGGATACTATGAAGGACTCCTATGGCTACATCTTTCCAGGCTAAAGATGAAGCAGTGGGAGCATCAATAAATACAACTGTGAGGGATTTTAAATACATCAGATTTATAAGTTAGCTTTTCATTGTTGTGACCAAAATATTCAACCAGAGCAACTTAGAGGAGGAAAAGTTTATTTGGCTCACAGTTTTAGAGGTTCAGTCCCTGGCTGGCCAATTCCACAGCTCTGGGTCCAAGATTAGACAGAACATCATGGTGGAAGGGCATGGCAGATGGAATCTGCTCTGCTCATGGTAGCTAAGAAGCAGAAAGGAAGGAGAAGGGACTCCAGGGAAGATGAACCTTTCCAGGGCACACCCTCAGTGACCCAGTTCTTCCAGCCATGCCCTGCCTGCCTAGGATTAGCACCCAATTAGTCCAATCAAATTAGGATAGACTGCTTAGGTTACAGCTCTCGTAATTTAACCATTTCACCTCTGAATAGTCCTATGTTTACACATGAGATTTTGGGGGACACCTCATATCCAAACTATAACATGAAATATCTCTAAACGATAATAAATGATAAAATTATCACTGGTCACCATTGGAGAATACTAGAGAATGACTTCATTATTTCCACTATGTATAAATAAATGGAATGAATCAAGTATTTTCTCATTTTCTGTATGACCTGGACTTCCACATAATCAGACAGATCACAAAAGAAAATTTCTCTTGAAAGAAGCATCCCAAAATGATAAAATTAGAACGTCTTTATTTTCCAACTCTTTTTTCTTAAAGAGCAGACAATGAGAGAGAGAGAGAAAGAGAAGCAATTTTTTTTATTAGTTTTTCATGTGACTTTCATGCCGTGGATGCTTCATTGTGCACGTGGTACTGGGGCCTGGGACTCATGTACTCAAGCATGCCAGGCAAGCGCCGTAACCGCGGAGCCACCACTCCAGCCCTTTCCAACTCTTAATACATGAATAGATCCAGGTTATCCATGACTGATAATATCACCAAATAATGTGGGGGAATGGTATCATGTGTATCATGATAGAAAAGCACAACACATATGAAACAGAACTGTTAAGAATAAATTGAATCTGAACCTCATAAGGCTAGTACTAATTTGTAGGAAACATGAGGGTTAATGGAACATGCTAAACAAAACAGCAGTGACCCGATGATCAAAATTCAAACTACGAGAAACTCGTCAAATAAGCTGGCTTTCTCTCACAATTATAAGGGGGAAATAGACAACGTGCCTAGAGATTAAATGACACTGAAGAGATATATCATCTACCAGTCTTTCAAATTTTAAAAACAAAGCAAAATCTTTATAACTGGAAAAATGTGAATGTGGATTGGATATTTAGCAGGGCTAAGAAATTATTGCCAATGTTTTCAGGTGAATTATGTATTATCATTATGTTTTTAGAAGTCCTTATCTTTGGGCAATGCATACTGACATATTTGCAAATGAAAAGTCTGACATCTAACATTAGCTTCAAGATAACCTGTGAGGAACAGAGAGTGCATGGAAGCAGAGATGAAACAAAATTCTCCTGTACTGGTAACTGCTGAAAAAAGCTTATGGGCGCAGCACATCCATGCCACTATTGTCTCTATTTTTTGGTATAGTTCTTAAATTCCACGGTAAAAAATTAAAAATAAAAATTTAAAAACATGTTTAGGCCTCACTTCCTCTGGTCCATGCATAGGAAGAGAATAAAAATACTAGATAGAGAAGCAACATGGCTGCAAGTGCAGAGGGTGAAGTGCTAAGAAATCAGAGCTGGCTCCTCCTCCAAGGCAGAGAAATAGATGAGGTGAGAGAGAGGAGAGATGGTGAACTCACATCAGGAGGCCTTAGCCTATAATCAATGTATGGGGCACATTCCCCTTCCTGAGTGAAGCCCACAGGGAGATGGAACCAGGTCCTTGCTGTGATCAGATATGTTTGAGTGTGTCCCACAAGGGTTCATGCATTGGAAACTTGGTTCTCAACATGGTAATGTATAAGTTGGAACTTTTAAGAGTTGAGGCCTAGCAGAAAATCCTTAGACTACTGGGGGGCATTGCCCTCAGAAGGGATTAAGGTAGGTCTTATGTACCCCTGCTTAGTTCTCAAAAGAGGGTTGTTATAAAGGAGCAAGACTTAGTTCCTCCATGGTCTCTCTGGCTTCCTATTTACCCATTAGATCTCCCCCTCATACATGTGCCTTTGCCATGATGTGATCCACCAGGTGACACAGCCAAAGGGGGCATTCATCAGAGCCAGCTCCTTGAATCTCCAAAAAAGTGAGCTAAATAAACCTCTTCTCTTTACACATTATCCAGCTTCAGGTATTTTGTTATAGCAACTGAAAATTGACAAATACAGTTCTGAAGAAAAATAGGGTTTAGATCATCTGCTTAATGGAGATATCAATGAATTGACAGCCAATAAATGGTAACATGGTAAAGACAGTAATGTCATATTTCTCCATGCTGAAATTTTTTAATAGCATTCTCACTTCAAAAATATTTCTATAAAATCAAGAATTCAGCATTTGTTAAACTCATCATAACCTAACAGGTTTTGTGGTCCTAAACCTTTTGTCCCAGGGTTATGAGTCAGCTTTGGAAGAGGTTCATAGCACACTCTTATTTTTGAAGCTAGAAAATCTGACCTTCCCTATCTCTAGCTAAAGTTGGAAAAATACTTGTTTTGAAGTATAAACCTGATTATTTCCCCTGAGGAGAAAAGACTCTTGGGATTTTATTATTTACCATTCTAACTATTGTTTTCTTGGAACAGATTTTAATAGTGAATTTCATTAATTCTGAAGACAGAGCTTCCAATTACATAAGTAAAAAGCATACACATCACCCCACTGCCTAGCTCTGCCAAAGCATAGTGAAAGTCTCTGTCAAAGTTAAAAGCAGTTCCTTCATTGTATTTCTCCTACCCAGAGAACCACCTTTGCCACTGAAAATGTTTCCTTATCCTCTAAGGCATGTGCATGTGATGAAAATGTTTCCTAGAGAATTCCCACCATGAGTGTAATGCATTCCTACCTGAAACATGTAACTGATCTTTTCAACACACTTTTACCAGTACCATCTGTCTCTTGACTTCTGATCCTTCTTTTATGCCCAAATTTCACTTTTGTTCCCATCCAAAACAGAAAACTATGTATAAATTGCTCTCATAGGTATTTGTGGACACTTCCCATTAAACTCAGGAGTCTACATTTAACTTCTCTATGCTTCTCATATCTACAATAGTGACTGAACCCTCAGAGTCTCAGTTTCCCTGTCTATAAAAAAAGAGGGCAGGGAACACACTCAAAGATCTCTGTGAGCTCTGTCATTCTATAGTTTCTTGGTGTCTAAGCTAACTAAGTGAATAGGTCAACAATATCCACTCTTTGTCCAGTCTCTTTTGTCAGTGTTCTGTAGATAGCCTAGCAGAACATCCTCCCAAGTGAGGATTGTATAATCTAGAGCCTGTGGAGGAAGTTCAGTTTATTCTAATAAGATTAGGGGTGGAAACACCATACAACCCAGCTATCCCATTCCTGAGTATTTTCCCAGAAGAGCTAGAATCAGCTTATTACAGAGATACAGCAACATCAATGTTTGTAACAACTCAATTTACAATAGCAAAATTATGGAAACAACCTAGATGCCCTTCACTGGATAAATGGATCCAAAAACTGTTTTATATATATATATATATATATATATATATATATATATATATATATACACACACACACACACACACACAATGGAGTTCTACTCAGCTGTTAGAAAGAATGATATCATGGCTTTTGCAGGTAAATGGATGGAAATGGAAAAAATCATGTTTAATGAAACAAACCAAACACAAGAGACTTAAGGATCAAATATTTTCTCTCATATGTGGAAGCTAGAGTAAAACCTAAGATAAGATGAAAGTTAGTCAAGTTTATTTAATAGACCCACCAAATCTGAAGTAACACATAAGCTGTGGGAACTAATGCTATGAACTGGCGGAGGGAGGAGAGAAATGGTAAAGTGGGGGCAATCAATACTATATGGTACACTTGATTCCCATGAGAAGACTAAATATATTCAGACAGGCACATAAATCTAGCAATTTCAATAATTAAAATACATGTATATGGTCATTTATATCATGGGAGAACTACAGAAGAGACATGAAATCGGGAGTGGGTGAAGTGGGGGAGATCCTGGACAAGGATTGGGTTTAAGCTACTCCGTCATTATATATGCATGTATAAATGTGAAGCAACGAATCATTTCAATATATAAAGACTATTCTCTTTTTTTATTTTTTTAAAAGATAGAAGGACAGTGAGAGAGAGAGAGAGGGAGGGAGAGAGAGAGAGAATTAATTTTTATTGAGTTTTTCACATGGCTTTCATTGCTCTAACACCTAGTTGTGTATGTGGGTGCTGGGGTTTGAACCCATGTACTTGTGCATGCCAGGCAAGTACCGTACTGCTGGGCCACAGCTCCAACCCCTGTAAAACTATGTTGAACCAATAAAAAAAAAAATAAGTAGTTTAATTTTGTTTTTGTTTTTTAAGTGGTTGAATTACTACCTTATGTTTGCCCTGTGGGGTCTACCTACATCTATAACTATATCCCTCAAGAGTTTAGTTATGAACAGAAATATGAGCAGATCTTTATTATCACGGTGTAGTGGGAATTGGTTAAAATTTATTTTTAGACCAGGCTCTTATCTGAGCCTCCCGGGTCCTCCTGACTACACCTGGGACCATCTGTGGGCATCATCATTACTGCTGTTTAAATACATCCCACACTGGCTCTCTTTATAGCCCAACTCCTCATGCGGTTGAACAGCTTCCTGTGTCGTTTTTCTTGTTTTTGTCTCACTCAATTTAGAATGCTGTCTTAAGGCACAATTATTTGAAATATTGGTTGGATCAGTATAATGAAGGTCTAGTAAGGACAAAAAATAATCCATGCTAGGTAGTTTCACAGAAGAAATTTAACACAGAGAATTGTTACAACAGAACACTGTTAGAAGAGTTCAAAACACATGCTAGGGAGGGTACTCAGAAACAAAACAAAAACTACAAGAAGCTATTTCCAAACTTGGAACGGTGTTGAATGTCTACAATCCCAGCTAACTGGGAGGCTGAGGCAGAAAGCCTCAGTTCAAGGCAATCCTGGATAATTTAGTGGAACCCTGTGTCAAAAAAGAAAAAAAAAGCATCAAAAGGACCAAGCATGAAGTTTTAATGGTAGAGCGCTTGCCTAGCACGTATGTGCAAGGTCCTGGGTTCATTTCCCAGTATAATAAACAAATAAGAAGCTACTGCCATATACTGAGCCTGAGTGGCAGAGAAGAGAAGATGCTATCAACACAGGAACCTAGACTGTGCTATGGAAGCTGGAACCATGGAGAACCACCCAAAAGGAGCCAGAGGAAGGGCAGGGGTTGCCTGATGGGAACACAAAGGGTGGGGCTCCAAGGCAAGAGCTAGAACCTCAGCCTGCATGACTTGCTCCCAAAGCAGAGAAGAAAGAAATACCCTGGCTTTTCCTCCTCTCAAACGCCCATCTTTTGTCAGGAGCTCCCACTGGCTGTACCTAATTGGTGGGCAATGGGCAAAGGAGTCTGGGAAATGCAGACTCCCAGATTTTCAAAGCAGAAAAGGGCAAGGAATCTATTTAAGAGAAAACAGGCAAATATCCTATACAAAAATGGGAAGAGGGAATATTAAAAAACCAATAAACATAGGAAAATTATCAACAGAGAAATACCATAAGGGAAATACAATTTTAAACTACAGAAAATTTTAATGCCACATATTGATGAAGATGATCAGCAGTGGGAATATTTGTGCACATTAATAGCAGTATATGTTGGAAAACACCTTAGCATTGTCTTATAATGTTGATGCTGAACATATCCTAAACTCCAGGAATTCCCTTCTAGAAACATACCCTTAGGAAACAGTGTATATACCAGGAGATAGCTATAAAAATGTTCACAGAACCATTGTTAAGGATGGCAAACTACTCAAATGGAAACTACCCAGCTGGAAGCTATTCGAATGTCCATCAACAAGAGAATGGATAACATGTGTTTTATTCGTATAATGGAATGCCATATAAAAAGAAATGAATTACAGCTATGCACAGCCACAAAGATGAATGTTGCAGGCATCAGTTTGAGCAAAAAAAGACAAATATGGCACAAAAAAACTTAAAAGACTTCCATTTATATAAAATTTTAAAATATGGAAAATTAAATATAAGGAATGAATTTTATATGGGAAAAATATAAAGAAAGGGAAAATAAGTTGAGGGTATAGTTTAATGGTACAGCACATGCCTAACATGCATGAAGCCCTGGGTTCAAACCCCAACAAGGTGGAAGAAGGAATGATAAATAACTCAGAGGAGTGGTTACCTCTGTGCGGGAATAGGTGGATGATCAGGAAGAGACCCACAGCATAGGTATGATACAATTAAAAGCATGACTATAGGGGCCCTAAAGGTTCATTTCCAATCCTCCCTAGTTGTCACTTGGAATAAAATATCATTAACACTCCCAAAGAGACTCACACAAGTTTTCTAGTGAGATTTCCATCATGGTATCTCTACTTGTGACCATTCACCTTGGCTGAGTTATAGGTCGGTCCTGTCTGTACTGTCTTAGTTTCCACATCTATAAAATGAAGGTAACAGTAGTACCTACTTCATAGAGTGATTACTAAATGAGAGAGTACATGAGAAATGCTCAGCACAATGGCCTGTCACCTAGTAGCTGCAGATGTCTGTTATTTTGTTCACACCATTGCCTCAGCTTGGTGTGTCCTTCCCACTGCCTCCGTCTACTGAATGCTACTCATCCAAGGACATCCAGTCCAGCACCTGAAGACTCTCCAGCCTTCACCCATTTCCGCCTCTTTTAAATACCTAGATCCCCTTTTGCCTGTGCCATCTATGAGGTATCTGCTGTTTATTCATTCATTCATTCAATCATTCATCCAGCAAATGATGCCAAGTAGTAGGAACACAGAAATCAATAAAGTAGACATAGTCACTGCCTTCACAGAGCCTGCAGCCTGGTGAAGACAGAGACAGACAAGTGAGCACATAATTATCTAATCCAGCTTGCTAGGTGCTATCAGGAAAAAGTGTGGGATGCTTTGAGAACCTGCCATAAAGGAAGCTCACCTAGACTATACAATCCAGAAAGACTTATTTCTTTGAGACAGTGACATTCAAGGTGAGCTCTGAGGGATATACTGCATAATGTTTTTTATTGTCACCATCAACAGTAAATATTTATTGAGGTTCTATAACCTAGGTGGAGTGTAAGTATGCATGTCTCTAAAGAAAACAATAGCAGGAGGGAGTATATATTAAATGCCAAGGGAACAGAATATACACTGTTATATACAGATATTTGGAAGAAGGATATTCCCAAAGCCCTTTGGACAAAGGTTTACATAAAAGGTGAACTCTGAGCAGAAATTTAAGGGAAGGTGGAACCAAGACAAAGAGAAGCACTCTTGATATGAGTATCTGGTCTGAGGTAACAAAAGGTAGGACAGGTTCAGACAGGTCACTAGAACCAAGGAATGAGGTGGAAAGAAAGTAAAAAATCAAGGGTCAGATCACAGAGAGACTTGCTTTGTCTTGGATTAAATTTTCTTTTTGTAACATGGCTTGAGAGTCTCATGAAAGCCTAGAACCCCTAACCTTCAAAATAAAAAGTGCATTTATAAAGCTACATACAACTTTAGGGGTGCACAACCCCCTGAACTCCCAGTTGGGAACTCCTGCTATGAACAGCACTAAAAGAACTTTAGTAGAACAGTGGCATGTTGCAAAGTGTTTAGAAAGTCCCTTGCCAGAGAGGATAATGACTGTTGGCCGGGAGGTCAATTGAGAAACTATTGCAATATGAGATAATGCAAGCAGAAGCCCATACAGCCCCAGGCTAAGGTGGTGACTACAGGAATTCATTAATTAAATTAAAATTCATTGAGAGCTTATTCCAGAGCAAGCCCTATTGTACTAGAGACATTATAATGAATAAGACACGACCACTGACTTCAAGCCATCAAAGTTGGGCAGGATCAGAAAGAAAAGAGGGAGCTTTTCGTACTCAGTTTCTCTTACTCAGAATTTTCCACTATCTATTCCTTAGAGAAGAAAGTGACAGTCTTCAGTATCATAGATAAGGTCCTTCACAAAATAGCCACAACTTGTCCTTCTGCTGTCTTTTCCACTTAGGCTCTCACCACAGCCACTTTCCTTCCTTCCTGTGTGTCTGTCTTCCCCACCCCACACACATACACACACTCTTCAGGGCAGATGCTCCACTGGACTTCGAATTGTCTTCTAACTCTGCTTTGCATTTCCTGCCTCCGCCTATCTTTTTTTCTTCCATCAACTGTACCTGATCAAATTCCTACCCATTTTTCAAGTCCCAAGTAGACATGGTGCCTTTCGTGAAACCTGGCCTGGTCTCCCTGTGCAGTGTCCTAAGTTAGTTTGTGGGCCTCATTCTCCCCTCAGGAATCAGTAAGTTCAATAAGGAAGGAATGTTCCTATCCCATGATGTGCCCATGGTAAGTGCTTGCTGTATCTGCTAAGCTGAAAGGCCAGAACTTGAGAAGAGGACAAAGCCAGAGGAAGTTTGAATCCTTAACAGGTGGAATCAGGAAAGTCAGCCTAGACACAGCCTCATAGAAACACTGACCCTGGAGAAACAGGGATGACAGCCATTCCATGTACATATCATATACACAGTGAATATAGGATTTTTAAATATAGGATATTTACATCCAGGCAACTTAGGTCATTAGGAATTTGGTCTATCTAAGATAGCAGTGCCCACAGGAGGTTATACATGCAATTTCAGATGCTGGGTGCAAGATTTTCATATTTCTATTGGATTACTATTAAATTGTTAAGAAAAGAGCTTACTTGCAAAGGTTAAGTGTTTAAAAAGCCTAAATCATGACCTTAGGAATATTATAGAGTCACTGGGCTAACTTTTGCTTTTGATCAACAATTGCAGAGTCAAACCATAGTGTACATGAATTATCCCACCTTCGTTTACACTATCCAAATACCCAAGACGTTGCCAAGGATGACTGAATTCTTTGGCTTGGCCACAGAAGCCATCTGGGAGGGGATGTGGGTGCCTTTCTAGACCAGCCTTGGAATGAAGTCATCCCCGACTGCGGGTCCTGGGCAGAGGGCAAGTTCCTAAACTGTTGGAACCCATTCACCAGGACAGTGCCAATCCCCAGCAAATGCCACATCTCCCCAGTTTGCGGATGAATAAGCAGGGTACTGGACCCCCTAACTCGGTGACCGGCGCAGCTCTGGCTCTTTCCCTTGTCATGCACTTCGCACCTTGTTGCGATTCCAGCCCCGAGCAGGTGTCAACAGTTCTTTCCCCCGGAATCCCCACCACCACTATCACCACCACACACACACACACACACACACACACACACACACACACGCCCAGCCCCACCGCTTCCCTGCCGAGCCCCACCTGCCCCACGGCTCCCAGGGACAGAGAAGACCCAGATCTGATTGGCCGAGGGCGGAGGGGCGGGGCCTGCGCACCCGGGAGGTTCAGTGCAGCGGCCCCGGCGAGGCAGGGAGGACTCATTGGGAGGAGTGGGTGCCGCGTGAGGCAGAAGACCGAGTGGGACCGCTTGGACCTGCTCAGGATGAGGATGCACTGGGCGACCCCTCGCCGCGCGGCGGGGCTGCTCATGCTGCTCCTCCGGTGCTTCGTGCTTGCGGAGCCTTCTGACCACGCAGGTAACCGCGGGCGCGTCCGCCGCCAGCCCGCTGGGGCCTCGACGCCGCACTTCTGCCTACTTTCCTCCGCCCGAGTCAGGGCTGCACTCTGCGGTCAGTCACGTTTGCCTTGCTCAGGGGTCTGAAGCCCGACAAGTCCGCGGACGAGGAAGTGTGGCGGAAAAAGCGCTCCATTGCCCTCGGGGTCCGGGAGGAGGGCGGGGCGTGGAAGGGCAAGGTCTTTCCGGTGTGGAAGGGACAGGGTTCACCAAGATTCACCAAGAGGCTCAGTCTTTCCTAGGAGGGTCCTCTGTGCCTTTCTCATCCACTGTTCTCTAAAGTGTTGCTTCCCTAGGGTGTGGGGCTCCCCATCTCCTCCTACATGCTATCTGGTCTGTTCTCGCCCCCCCCCTTCTTGGTCATTATCCCTTTAGTGGAAGATGATTCTCAATAATTTCCTGACTTCACTGCGCCCACGGTGCACGTCAAAAGAAAGTCAGTTTAAGCCGTCTTCTACAAAAGTGAACAGGTGACCGTGACCCAAGAGTCTGTTGTGATGCTCTCTCCCACCGCCTGGAGCAGCGACCTTTTCTTCTGACTTATCAACATCAAATGATCCCCACGCCCACACAGGCCGACAGCACCTTGCTGAAGCTCGCACAAGCAAGTCGTTCAAGTCGTTCTTTCGCCTGAGAACCCACTGCCTCTCACTAGGGAACAGGCGTCCTTTGCTAATAATGCCCAAAGTTATGCTAGCCTCACCATCCCCCTTGGTAGCAACTGGATTTTGCCTTGGCAAAATGTGTGCCTAGGATTTTGTTTCTTGGTTGGGCTGTATAATGGGCAGTCCCCACCTACGACTTCTGTCATCTTGCACTTAAGAGGAAGGAAGAAATTATCAAGGCAGTTTTTTAAACCTTAAAACCTTTAAGTTGATTGTGTCTCTTACTTTCTTTGTAACTAAACAAAGTTAAGTTACTACCTGGTTACTCCCTGGTTTAAACTTTCTTCCAGGAAAGATGGGAATAGTTTTCTCACAAAGACATCATCCTCTCTACCTCACGGGCCGTTTAAATGGATCCTGATCTGACACTTGTCTTCCATTCTCCTTTAAACTGCTGTACTGGGTCAAAAGAGCCATGAATAATACAATCCTTCATTGCTGTGAGAATTCTGTTCCTCTTGCCCCACAATCCAAATCTCACTGCAGCAACTAACTGAAAATATACTAACCTTTCAATCTCTCACTTCTTGGTTTCGATCTACATCTCCCCTTAGTCCTAACTGTGCTGTTTCCTCCACAAAATTCAAGGTTTTCTAAACTCTCACAGTCCCTGTTCTGTCTAAGCCAACCTAAGTAAAGTACACCTAGTTTAACCCTCTTCTCCTTGCACTAGGTCCCCGTTGGTGTTTGTTATACTGCTTCCTTCATCACTCCTAGCAACTTATCTGGGTGGCTTTCTCTCCCCCTCAGATCAGACTTGTGGCCTTATTTGGGAAAGCACTGGAATTTTGAATACTCAGCCATTTGGGTAGCTTGTTTGGCAGTGTGTCAGCTTCAGGATGCTAGTGATGGTATTCACCTCATTACATGTATGCAGCTAGGCTTGGGCAGGTGGTCTTGGTCACCCAAATGTTGGAGGAGCACTCTGTGTCCTTGATGAGAGGCCAAGAGTTGAGTTTACCTACCTACCTTTCTTTCTTTCTTTCTTTCTTTCTTTCTTTCTTTCGTTCTTTCTTTCTTTTTCTTTCTTTCGTTCTTTCTTTCTTCCTCATTGGAGAGCTAACAGTTTGAAGTAAATTGATCCTTAAGAGACTCCTGAGGTTCTCACCAGTCCACACTAAGTCTGGCCTTGATGGCTTTTTGATGCCTAATATATTACCATGGACCCAAATGTCACTCAGGGCCTGTTTCTGAATTAGAAAACCCAGACTTCTGATTCTCTCCTTCTGCACCTGTATGCTCTGCACAGTTGGCAGAGACCACAAAACGTTTAACAGTGAGCTGTGAAAGTTCCCTTGAAACTGTCAATGCTGTGATCTTTATCCTTCCTGCCTTCCCAAGCCATTTCCCTCTCCATTGGTTTGTGGTTATAAAATGTTGATATCCAACTTCTCTTCCAAAGCTGCAGAGCTCTTTGTTGTAGGGCCTGTAAGACAGGACTTACTTAGTGATCAGACAACAGAAACTGCCAAGAGATGGTTCTCCTTTGATGTATGTAAAAATATTAAAAATTCTGTCAGTGTTTGATAATGATAATTATCTATTTTCTCTCAAATACCACTAGAGTATTTATATAAAATGAAGTATATAAAAAGTCCTTCAGGAGTGACAAGCCTTCTTTTAGATTTGTCCCAATCTTGTATTTGGAGAGAAACATAAAAATGCTGCCAATTGAAGGCTGGTGTAAAGTTGTAAAGTGAACAAGATACAATGTAAAGCTATCAATGAAGAATTTATTTCATAAATTGTTCTGTAATACCTTTACAAAGTATAATACATTTCTAAAATAGTTTATATGTGCCTTTACATAACAAATTTTCTAAACAAGGTAATATTTTTACACTTTCTCAGTTCTTCCCACTCTCCAACCTTCCCACTCTCCAACCTACCATCTCCATAGAGTCACAAGACCAAAGCAGATTGAACAGCTCTATAAAGAAAGATATGAGGAAACTCATGTGAGAACAAGACTCTCCCTAGCTAATGTATTATATACAAATGCTTATACACTATATGTGAAGGCTAAGTTTCATATAATTATTTCCTTAAATTATATTAATAATTACTCTCTGCTAAGTGACCTCCATAAGTGTAAAAGATTTGTACTGATTACAAATTTGGTTCAAATACAGATTTAGACTGAGGTAAGTTTGTATAGTCGGAGATATTGCAATTTTTTTTAAAGAACTTGCTATTTTTGTTAAGATGTTTTATGCTACTCCACACCTCTTATATAATCTAGTTCCTACCAGGTTAAGTCTTCCAGTGTCCGATAAGTAACACATGTAGAAGATAGGAACCAGTAAAAAAATTGTCTCTTCCAAAGAATTTTTACAAAGCAAAACTGTTACCTAACTGTACATGCCCAATACAAATGAAATTAGAATGACCTCAAGTACCACCAGCAGTAGTATTACATAATAAAGTTGTGAGCATCTGTTCAAGAACAATATGCGATGGATTTAGCAGAGACTAGTAAAATCTGCAAGGATGGGGACATTATTATTTGGTGGCAATGTAGGATATTAGCTCTGGAAATGGCTTTGATATCATACTCCACAGGTTTTATCTGACATTTAGAGATATGAAGACCCTGGGAGATTAAATGTCTTCTACATATTCTCCCAGCTAACTGGTAGCAGAAGTGGGTCTTCAATCCTTGTTCCACTGACTGTTCCACTGTACTAAGACTTTTACCTATTAATTGAATTCTACAACGGTAGCTTGAAAAATACAGAACTCAGAACTGCAGGGGAAGGCAAGCTGCCACTTGCACAGGTCACCTGTTTGGGGCCAAGTGTCACAGAGCAAAGTGCCCAGGAAAGATGAGCAAGACTACAGGACAGGAGAGAAATTTTTTAATAAGCATGGTGGCCTTGTCTCCAGAAGAGCAGACTTCTTTTTTTCTCTTGCAATTCCTTGTACTTTAGAACCTGTATTTATTTTGAAGAGGTGAGAGAGAATAGTTTGGAAAATGGTAGATCAGGCATCTGCATGGCCATTGAATATGTGGGAGAAGGACATTAGAGAAAGTAGGAGTGATCATCTTGTATGAGTACATTTTCCTTTTATTGTTGACTGTTCTCCCCAACTGTGACTGTCAAAGAGAGAATGGATGAGATGACTGAGGGATGTCAAAAAAGTGAGAGATGGATGCTGCTATGACAAGCATACCTAGTTGCAACCTTATGCAAAGCTTTAAAATTCAAATTTGAAAGCAGAAATGATTTAAATCTTTAAAGGCTTCTTTTTTCTTTTGTTAGTGGTTGTTCCTCTTGTTGCTGCTATTATTTGAAATAACAAAAAAAATTCTACCCAAAGTTCAAACTGTAAACGTATTTAATTTTATAGTTATTATTTACAAGGTGAAATTTCCCCTTAAGTTGTCAGCCCTAGGTATGTGAATTTTTTTTAACTCTAAAGCCTGTGAATTATTACCAGAAAAGGCATTCTGTGTTAGTAAAAACCAGCGATTGTAAAGATGACATCAAAGTGAAAGTGCCTTTTGGGAACCAAACTTTTTATATCCTTCTGCTGAACTCTGATTCATTGACAATGATTGTTTAAGCTTGTCTACAACGTTTCAGCTGTACTCTCATCAACTTGATGATTTCTGCTGAATATTTAAATTTTTTCTTTGTAAAAGAACTGACCAAATTGTTCTATTGTTGTTTGTTGTAACAGATGTGAATCTTGCTCTACAAACTCAGGTGCACAAGAAACAAGGCATTCCTCTTTTCAGATAATCAAATTAATTTGATTCTGAGTTCCCAGTCCACCAGGCTGGCAGCACTTTAATTGTTGTCCTTGCCAGGGTCTTCTGCAGCTCATGCAGGACACCAGGGGAACATTCAGGAAGGCCTCTACTTTGCCTTCAGCTCCCACTGGTTTTTTCTTAGTTTCCCTTTGTCCAAACATGCTGGAACTTGAACCTGATGGATCAGGTGACTCCTGCAGCTCGTGGTCCAGACTTCTTAGGTGATCCACACAGTCGGTCCCCCAACCACTCCCCAGGTCCTCATGCCTTCCTGGGTGCACATTCTTCCATCAGAACCCAGACCTCTATTTTCTCTAGCTCCTTTTCCCCAGTGTTCTACCTCTGCCTTCTCAGAAATCTCCTCTTTTCATTGAATCAGGCTCAATGAATCAGGCTTCCACAATAGTTCTTGGGGCAGAAACAGGGAGGTCTTTAAGAAGTTTCCTTTTGCTTGGCCCCTGTAACTTGCTGAAAGGCAGAGGAGAACAGAGGCCTGACTTCATGCTTGATTGGGGAGAGGAACATAAAGTGAGAAAATACTTTGATTTCTCATCTACTGTTTTACCCTGCCATGCTAGCTAAAGTCTAAGAAGACAGAGTTTGGGTCCCAAATAGGCTTGGAATATTTTTCATTGACCACAGACTAAGGCACTTTATACTGTAAACAGCAGCAGGGGCGGGGTGGTCTTTCATGAGCTAGCTGAAACAAATATGCAAACTACTCTAAGTGCTTTCCGTGTATTAGCTCATTTCATCATCATATCCAGTGTGAAGTAAGTGCTTTGTTACAAATAAGAAAACCGAGGCACCAGTTAAATAATTTGCCCTGATCTCATGACTAGGCAGATTATGAGCCCAGGCAGACTGGCTCTGGAGCCCAGGCTCTGTGAACTGCCTCTCCAGTGGTCACTGTCCTCCTTCCTAGTATAGAACATTGCAGTTTATCAGGTTCTGAGGGTGGGAGCAGTTAAGTAGTACTCAGACTGTCCTCAGCAAGCAGGGAGCAAGGCACATTGGCCACATAATTCTGGATCCTGAAATGTCTTCCTTCACTGCCTGTCTTAACTCAGGTAATAATCCATTCATCATCGTCAATGAAAATACGGGCAAGTGCATCAAGCCACTAGGTGACTGGATAGTAGCAACCGATTGTGATGAAACTAAGGACATGTTATGGAAGTGGGTATCCCAGCATCGGCTCTTTCATTTGCAATCCCAGAAATGCCTTGGCCTAGATATTACCAAACCCATGGGTTCCTTGAAAATGTTCAGCTGTGACTCCAATGCCATGCTGTGGTGGAAATGTGAGCACCATTCTCTGTACGGTGCTGCCCAGTACAGGTTGGCACTGAAGAATGGATATGCCGTAGCCAGTACAAATGCATCTGACGCCTGGAAGAAAGGAGGCTCTGAGGACAGCCTTTGTGACCAGCCATACCATGGTGAGTACTGGAGAGGGACTTTGACCCATTTGCTGTTGTGCTTATTAACCATGGCATTTAGCCATGGCATTGAACATGCTCATTCGAGTGAAAATGAGAGAAAGCTATTCAGGTCTAAGCACTGTGCAGTTTCATTCTTACCACACACCTGAGTATTTGTGGTACTTGCCCCACCCCACCCCTCTACAGGTAAGGCTAGGAGAGGTGAGGTGCCTTGTTAGAGGTCCTACAGCCTAAGATTTGAAATATCTCTGATGCCTGAGCATATTTACTTCCCATGATGACATTCTGAACTCTAGAAGTAAATGTTAGATTAATAGGAAATCCTACCAGAAAAAAAAAGACAAGTAATCTAATAATGTTGATTTTATAAGTGAAAAAAGAAGAAGAAATGTGTTTTTCCTTGTATACAGATTTTGATACAGTGGGAATGATTTAAAAGTCTCATGTGGGTTTTTTATTTTCATTTTGGTATGGCTGTCATGTGTTGATGTTTATATTTATGATTCAACATTTTAAGAGTGAACTTTTTCTGTTGCTTACATAAATAAATATATGAATATTGCCATGGCCTTTGCTCTGATTCTAGGGATTGGCTTGCAATGAATTTCTAAATTCAGAAAGAAAAACTATATGTATTTTTTAAACCATTAAATGCAATTACCTGTCACCCAAGCACATCTTTTTTTAGCATGTTATGGTGAATTACACTGTTGACATATATAATGTATACATATGTATATAATTATCTTTTCTAAATCCTATTGTCTTACTCTTGTCCTTCTTTTAAAATTCATTTAGCTTCACAGAGGTTCTCTTTTCTAAAGTTCATTTAAGCTAAATTTGGTCACAGATTCAGGATATCAACCTTGTTCCTAACCTTCTGCCCAAGTTTTCCTGCTGGGGGAACTTCTTTCTATTCCATAGTGATGATCTAGAAAATCTTCTGAGAATGTCTGATTCTACTATTAACCATAGACTTAGAGATGGGGTTTTCCTACTCTACATTCCCCAACCTTTGAGTAATTGAACAGAGCTGTTTCTGCTAGCTAGCTTCCTCCTAAACTTAAAGTGGTTGCTTAAAGTTAATTCAATTGTCAACTGTAATCCCAACACAGGAGACTGAGGATCGCAAGTTCAAGGACTGCCTCAGCAACTTAGTGAGGCCCTAAGCTACGTAGTGAGACTTGTCTCAAAACAAAAAATTAAAGAGCTAGGGAATGTACTTGATGTAAAGTCTCCTGGGTTAAACCCCCAGTCCTGCCTCCACCACCGCCCCCGCCCAAAAAATAAAAAAGCAGTTGCTTTCTGGATACCACTTGATGGCACATTCAAATTTTGTGGTATAAAATCCTCTAACTTGGCAACTGAGAGAAAACATGGAGCCCAATAAAATGGCCTTGGACCTGGGTTTAACTTTTTGTTGTTGTTGTGTTTGTCCAGGGATCAGACAGGATCGTTTTCTTGGCAAGGCTCTTTTGTTTTCCTGCTCCCAGTTCTTTTGAGAGGTATAGTTGTAATCCTGAATTCCCTTAGTCCCCAGAGTGTTTTCATTTCAACATAACTTGTTTTCTTTTTCATTCTATGTGTTTTATTTACACATTTAAAGCATTCTTCTGATAGGGGAGTCCATGGGCTTCTCGAAGCTTCCAGAGTAATCGGTGACACAAAAAAGGCTAAGAATCCATCCAGTGTACTACCTGAGAGAGTCTGATGGAGCCACCAGCACACCCATCACATGAATTTGTTTCTTGACCTTTCAAATACAATATTTGGTATACTATTTCCCCCCCCCAAAGGAACATATAGTTCTGATTAGTCAAGATTTACTTCCAAATTTAAGTTGTATAAAGAACAAGGCTGAAGTAGTGCCTCTTTTCTATTCCTCTCTAGGTGTCTGATATCATTCACATTCTACCTGTCAGGAATCTACAAGTTACCCTTGAATTTTCTGCTGTCCTCTCCTACCATTTATATTTAATCAAATATTAAATTCTGATAGTTCTACCTGTTTAAATTCATTTATTTCCCTTCCTGTTCTTGGCTAGGGATGCTTTATAAGTTAGGTACCTCCTCCAGAACTGCTCAATCTGACTACTGGTAATGCCCCACCCCTATACCTACCTATAGAAAGGTCAGGAGAGTATGATATCTGAGTCCCAATAAAGTGAAGTCAAGCAAGGTTACCCAGCTTGTAATAGCAATGTGAGGGATCAAAACCAGGATTCGGTAAACCAGCACAGTTGACATATGCCTTTAATCCCAGTAACTCAGGAGGCTGATAGGAGGATCACAAGTTCAATGCCAGTCTCAGCAACTTAGTGAGATCCTATCTCAAAGTAAAAAAGGACTGGCATTGTAGCTCAGTGGTAAAGTACCCCTGGATTTAATCCCCAGTACCAAAAGCAAAAACAGGATTCCATTTCCCAAATATAGTGTTTATTTCTCCCTTGGCTTTTGCAGTCTAAAAAGTTTTTACTTCTAATATGTGAAGATTTATTTATCATTGTGCCTTGGGTTGCCTCTTCCTTTAAACCCCTATCTTGTTTGAATTATGTTCATCTCTGAGAAGGCTTTAATGATATAAAATTTTTGAGCAAATTGCTTTTGATTGGCACTTAGATATGGATTTATATCATAAGCTATCTTGACCTTTTCAAATTTTTTTGTAGAACTGTGTGAACTATTTGAGCTTTTGGGCAACTCTCAGAAGCCTGTCAGCCTCTTTAAACTTTGAAACTATTTTGTCTTACATTACTAAAGAAATTTATTTTCTACCCAAACACCTCATCTCACAAATTTGTGCATCTTACATAATAAACTGTTGTCTTAAGAATACTATCACCTTAAAGTCACCCATTCAGAGAAGATTCTTCTCAGAAAAGCGTGTCTTGCTAAGGAACCCCATAGAATTCTAAAGGTCCAGCCATAGCAAAGGATGTGGAAATAAAACTCTTCATTGAGTTATATCATTTAACTGCCTCCATGGTGGTGGTGGTGTTTGCTTCCTCAAAGCATTTGGTGACTGAGAGACTTTTAATGAAGCCCAGTCTGGAGCTATGACACGTGACTTGAAACCTGAGAGGACAGCCATGGGTATCAAAATTGTCCTTGTATGTCAAGGATTCTAATCAGAGAGCTTGGTCTCATCTCTGTCATTCACAGCTGAGTGACTGGATGTTTCATTTAACTACTCAACAAAAATGGGGGTTTCACAAACAAGTGTAGTACTTCCCCTACTGATCTCCCAGATTTATGGCAAGGAGCAAGTAAAAGAAAAATACATGAATATACTTTGTATTACAGAAATAAAAAATTTTAGAAAAAAAAACTCAGATGGTCCTATGAGTCATAGTCATTATTTCAGGGACTGTCCTCTTGGTGTTATAATAGGAAGGGAAATGGGTCATGAACTATTAGGAGTTTGGGGGGGCAGTCAGAAACAAAACATATGTTAAGCTGGATCTTCATAATATATAAGGTCATCATGCTCTTTAACAGAAGTAACTTATTCAAAACCATTTATATGACAGAAAAAAAAACAATGATCCTTAAAAGATTTTTTGCAAAGAAAATTATTCTTACCTTTTATTAAACTGCTGCTTAAAACATTCCAAACTTAAACTAATTCTCACACTTAGGTCAGATAACACTTGAGAATGAGAAGGGGTGTAGGATCAAATACTGTGTTAAGCACACTTTTAAGCAAATCTGTGAGAATTTGGAGGGACTTTAATAGCTGGAGATTTGATGGCTATGCGTTACCTAATAGTCTTTATTTGATCTGTTAATCACCACAGTTTTAAACAGATTGAAAATATAGAAAAAGGTGACAGAAATAGATAGAGGGTTAGCTGTTCTACAGAAATACTTTTTCAAGAAGATTATTATTGACGTAAGTATTGACCACTTCTGTAGCATTTCCAGGCATATTTGTGGTTGAAATCATTTTCCAATGCCTTTCTGAGTACCAGGGGAAACTATTAAAATAAAAAGATAGATCTGTTACTTTGGGGCCCCCAGCTGGTCTCGTGATTTTCCCCACTAAAGCCAGTTCTTGTTTCTTTCTTAACATGAATTACTCTGCCCTGAACATTCCCAAGAATCTCCTCAGGAACCCAGCAGCTCTTCCTTTCACTTCCTGAAAAACCACAGTTTCAGCTCTATCAAGCTATTTGTCCACCTCTCTTAACTCCATAGGTAGTTCCAAAGTCCACACACACCCTCCATGATGCTGAGATATTTTTCTGGCCCAACACTTAACTAAAGAAAATGGTGATGAATTGTATCTCCATCATGATACTCTTTTGGTAAAGTAATCTGCTGCCCATTGTAGAGTCAGTCAACTCTTAAGCCGGGATCTTTTAGTGCTTCATCACACCACAGTAAAAGAAGGCTTACACAGAGGGTGGTGGGAAGGGTGGGAAAGGGGAAATATTGGGAACTAGGATAAAACAAGGTACACTCCAAGTTTGTGTATGTCATTGTATATCCTCTTGTCATGGAAGGGAGGGAGGAGAAGGGGAAAAACTAGAGACTGAATTAGAACAAGTTAAACTCCATCCTTTTATAATTATGTCGTGTACAATCTTATGTCATGTATTCCTAAAAAAAAAAATAGATATGAGTAGGGCTGGAGTGGTGGCTCAGCAGTTAGAGCGCTCGCCTGGCATGTGCAAGGACGAGTTCGAACCCCAGCACCATGTGCTAAATGAAGTGTCCAAGCAATGAAAGCCACATGAAACACTAAATAAAATTGATTCTCTCTTTCTCTCTCCCCCTCCTCACTGTTCCTCTCTCTTTAAAAAATAAAATAAAAAATATGAACAAATAAAAAAGAAGCAGCAGCAGCCTTACGTAGATTATCTTACCAAACCTTGCATTTGCAAATGCCAACACTAAGCTTGCCCACAGCCATCGAGGGGACTTCAAGTCCAGACCTAAGCAGTCAGCGTATAGGTGCTTTGCTATCCGTGCAGCCCATTCAGATATTGTATTCTCATAAGTGAAAGCAGCACTTTCTTTAAAAACAGTGTTAGAAATTAGCTAACTGAAAGTGATTATCCAGTTTTTAACTCTCCTTTCCTCCACTTCCACCCCAACCCACAGAGATATATACCAGAGATGGCAACTCTTACGGGAGACCTTGTGAATTTCCATTCCTAGTTAATGGGACATGGCATCATGACTGCATTCTTGATGACGACCACAGTGGCCCATGGTGTGCCACCACCTTACATTATAAATATGATCAAAAATGGGGCATCTGCTTAACCCTAGGTATGTATTGACTGGTAAACTTCATGTATGAAAAGATTGGCATTTATACCAGGCAAAAAGGAGAAGGAAGATTTCAAGATGACTCACAAGTACAACAAATACTATTCTAGATAAGGAGTATATGTTCCGAGGAGAAAAGAGAAGTGAAGTGTAGCTTTGAATTTACTGTTAGAAGCAGGTCAAGAAGAGAGCCAAGACGGCTTATGTCATGAAGACATGAGAGAGGGGAGTGCAGTTTCCAGGTCCCGGGAGAAATGATGATTGGGTCTGTGGTCCTCACTTCAAGAATTACTTACCTAGGCCAAGGCCCAGGCTTTTCAATACCTGTAATCTACTGAAATATGAATAGCCAATATTTGCTTCAGCTGTAATTGATAATAAGCAGAGTGTGGCCAACCATGTAACTATTTCATTTCATTCTCATTGTGATCTGGGAAAGAGATTTCAGAAGTGAAAGGGAACATAGATGTTATCTAGTGAAAATCCCTCTTCCTCAGCTGAGAGGCAGGAGGCCTGGGTTGAAGGAATGACCTGTTAGGGTTGGCCCACATTCGTGTGGAGCCTGGTGGAGAACCCAGGATTCCTGATCCCTACTGTACTTGATGCCTTGATGGGTCTTGGTGACAGCCTATGGGACAGTGGGAGGTAGGGGGTTGTTCATGAGTTCATATGCCTCCCAGAGCTACTTTTTATGAAAAAAGCAATATTGTGAGTTTCTTAAACCCAAGAATTGCTAATTCACAGAGGTGGTGTTGCACAGCAAAAATACTGCCATTCCACTGGCATCACGTTCTGGATTTACAGTCACGGGGCCTCTGTGGCAATAATGAATGTTTAGGCAGTGTGCCTGAAAACTTGCCCCATTTTGCTTTCACCAAATGTCACAATCTCTGTTGCTATGTATGCCATAGGAAAGTGGATAAAGAGGCAAAGTGTGCCATTCAGAAGAGCAACAAAAAGGACTGGTGCTCAGATTATAGCTCTGCCACAAACCCCTGCAGGTCTTTGTTCCCCTCTGTGAAAGGAGGGCATCACAAGAGCATCTCAAGGGCCTTTCCAGCATATAGGTTCATGTGTCTACCATGTGATATTGTTTATGGGCAGTCCTTCGGAAAGCATCCCTAGGGGAGCCTGGGACATGTGTCATACAGCCTACACTGGTTCCCCCCCTTTTGTTGGGAGTACATGGGAGACTGAGTATGCTTTTGAACTAATTGTCTCAACACCCATATAACTCATCCAGGAAACAGCTTGAAGATTCTTTGTCTGAAACTGTAATATCTTTATGTATTTACTAAAGAATATATGTGGACTGGAGCAGTGGCTCAGTGATTACAGCGCTTGCCCAGCGTGTGCAAGTACACAGGTTCAAATCCCAGCACCCACATACACAACTAAGTGTCAGAGCAACAAAAGCCATGTGAAAAGCTCAATAAAAATTGATTCTCTCTCTCTATCTGTCCTTCTCTCTTAAAAAAAAGAATATATGATATATATTATAAAATGTGTATACATAGTTCTAGACCTACCTGTGCATATATATAAACTGCATTATGTAATATTACTTATATCACATATTCAATCATTTGTTAAAATACTAAGAAGAAACTTGGATTTAGCTTCCAAAATAAAGTAGCCACTGTGTTTGTTCTATATCTTAGCCGTTTAAGCAGCATGTCTCTGTATTCACTTGAACACTCAGTGGTTTCTCTGCAGGCTTTGGGCAAATCCCCTGCCGTCTGGCATCATGTTCAAGTGAGCTTGTCTCCCCTTAGCTCAGTGTTCCACACCTGTACACACTGAGACTCCTTCCCTCTGGCAGAGCACAAGCAGGAGTGCAGGTGAAAACATGGCATTGTAGCTGATAGAGGACAAAAGGAGAGTAGAAGCTTTAATCAGTCTGAGTATTTGGTGTCCTATCACTTCAAGTTCATTGTGTAACTAAAAGATCAAAATATGGTCTAAACAAGCAATGGCAGCCTCTGCTTTGGCACATCTTAAGAGTAAGCAAATTAAATTGCAGTAGTGTAAGCATTCCAGGGAAGAGAAAGTGTTGTGTCTTTACTTTATGATCACTAGGTCATCTTTTTATCAACAGAAAATGGCTGTGAAGGTAATTGGCAAAAGAATGAGGATATGGGAAGTTGCTACCAATTCAATACTCAGGCAGCTCTGTCTTGGAAAGAAGCTTATATTTCATGTCAGAATCAAGGAGCTGACTTACTGAGCATTAACAGTCCTGCTGAATTAACATACCTTACAGGTAGGTTTGACTTGCATGTGGGAGAGCAAATTGTTGAAATTGTGAAGGTGCTTCCTTTTTCCACTTTCATAACCTGTTGTGTTTTTTTGTGTATATCTTTTCTGACTTCTTGTGGAATTTAAGCTTCAACACTGAAGCCCACAAGCAAAAAAAAACAAGAAACAAACAAACAAAAATACTGAATGTCAACATCTTTCTTGCATTGAAAATTTCATTTTGTGACAGAGACTAAAGAGAGATTGTTGCTCAGAAAGGTGGAAGATTAAGCTACTAACCTAACCTAAGGAAAAGGATTTGAAAAAAGTGAACAGGGGGCTGGAGTGGTGGCTCAGTGATTACAGCACTTGCCTGGCATGTGCAAGTACATGGGTTCGAACCCCAGCACCATGTATACAACAAAGTGTAGCAGCAACAAAGGCTACATGAAAAATTAAATAAAAATTGCTTCTCTCTTTCTCTCTCTCTCACTATCCCTCTTTTAAAAAAAAAAGGTGAACATTAAGCCCTTTAATGTTCTCTACTTTTCTCTACCGAAAAGTAGAGAATTCAGAGAGGATAATACAGATGACTGGGTCATACTAGATGGCCTCATTTGAGTGGAGATATACAGTCCTCAGGAACAAAGAGAGTTTTAAATCTTAAAGTGGATATAACACTTAAGTAGATATATGGAGTGGATAGAATTTGTTTTTCTTGTAGAGTGATAGTGGTAATTTTTAAATTTTTAATTATGAAAATGTATATAGATAAGAAAAACTAAAATAGATCATTTATTCTTTCATATTAAAGACTTTGATTGGAATTGTGATAAATTATAGATTAATTAAGAAGGCATTGCTGTCTCTATATGAAGTCTTTGCATCCATGAAAATACTTGCCTTTTCTATATAGGTCCTCTTTTGTGTACCCAGTAAAATTCTGTAACTTTTTCCATCACACTCAAAAAAAGTTTATAAACAAATTTTTAGATTATTTTTTTAAATCAGAAGAAACCTAAGGGTCCTAGTTCTTAATGATTTATTCTCTGAATGAAAAAATAGTGATACTATATGATAATACTATTCCAGATAGATTACTAAATTCTTTTCATATTAAATTACCTCATTTAATGCTCTATAACAACTCTATGAGGTTGGTGTTATTTACTATGCTCATTTTGCAGATGAGGAAGATGAGGCTCAGAAGGGAAGTATAAGTTGTCCAAAGTTTCTTACAAGTACATAGTAAAACCTAAATTTGAATAGTCTGATTTGAAAACTAGTTGTATCGGGCACGTACCTGGATTCACCTTTTAAAATATTGTAATTTCTTTTCACACTGAGATAGGTTGCTTTTTTTTTACTTTTGCACAAAACTTTAAGCATTACTGGCATATAGTAAAAAAGTACTTATTAACTAAGTATTTCTAATGAATCCTGTGCCACCATCTTATAATAAATATAAGTATTGGATAAATGCTAACTATGAACAAGGCTTTGTCTCCAAAAACCTTAATCATCAGTACACCCTCACAAGTATCTTTATCACTAGATCAGGAAACTGATGTTTAGAAATAACATACCCAATGCCACACAACTAAGTACTAGAGTTAGGATTTGAATGTCAACATATGGAACAACAGAACCCTTAGCTTTTTACTATACTACTTATCCCTTTTAATGTCGTTATTTCTTTTTGTCATTAAAAGTCCAATAGTCTTTTTTCCATGTTTTTTTTTTTGGCCAAAACTTTATCCAAATCTCCTTTCTTACTAAGAACTTTATTCTTTTCCTACATTGTCTGGGAGATGAATAATCAGAACTTTAGCATGCAACTCTGTCAAATAAGCGTAATGTTTGGTAGTGGAATTCTATAAGCCTGGCAGTAGAATTCTATTCCAGGCCTCACAAAAGCCTTACAAAAAATATCATTGAAAATGGGAAAGTGCCAGGCTGGAGCAGTGGCTCAGAGGTTACGGCGCTTGCCTGGCGTGCATAAGGGCCTGGGTTTGAACTCCAATACCACATACACAACTAAGTGTTGGAGCAATGAAAATCACATGAAAAACTAAATAAAACTGATTCTCTGTTTTCTCTCTCTCTCTCTCTCTCTCTCACTGTTCCTCTCTTTTCTCAAAAACAAACCAAAACAAAACAAAACAAAAAAATGGGACGGGGGAGGTGTCAATAAATTTAAGCCTCCTAAGATATTGACTTTTGGAAAGTGATGATTTCAGTGAAGGAAAATAGTATCCAAGAGCGATTATCACTTTCCTACCAAAAATCTGATGATGCAATTAGACCAATAAGTGTTGCATGAGTCTTTGTGCATCAGATTTCTTTTATGACTCATAGAAGTACCCTTTTGTGCAGACACTCCCCATATTTTATGCATATCAATAACTTTATGGGTATAACCATTTCTAATGTTCCAAGTGCCTCTTCTTGTACGAGAGCTATACAGGCATATCAATAGGCCTAATTACAATTGCTGGTTTCCCAAGACTCAAAAAAACTAGGCTTTAACATCTAAAACTCAGGTATCCAAAATGTGTCATTTCTACAGGGAGGAGGGGAGGAAAAGGGAAGATAATGGGTGATGAGATTGAGCAGATTATATAATGTGCATGTAAGAATATGGTAGAATGAATCCCACCATTATGTGTAATTATAATACACCAATAAAAATAAATTTTAAAAAGAATCCCTTTTACTGCAAACAGCCATTTGTTAACATTGGATTAGAAGTAATGAGGCCAACAAAAGTGAGTAAAGACTTCGTAACTCAAGTGCTTGATCTACTTGGGGAAATAAGAGTTTTAGATATGCAGAGCATAATGGAGAATGTTTTTCCCAAGCAGTTTTGGGGTTTGGTAGGTAATGGTTGGGTGAGACTAGGGAATCAACTCCCAGAAAAAAACGCAGAAGCAGCTCCATGAAGGTAAATTCAATGTTGTCTAACACAGTTTTCCTTTTACTTTCTGCCTGCTTTACACCTACTTAATTTTGTTTAATTAATATACAGCCTGTAGGGATAATAGATTTGGTTTCTTTGTGCTTAGCAGATTTTGTTTGGGAATCAGATTTCCCATGTGTTTGGCCTTGCTGGTCCTATAACCAATTTATTTACCCCAGAGCTATGTAAGTGAACCCAAGAATTCCCAGAGCAAGAACAGCACACGTCCATTCTTCCTAATGTGCCTCAGCAGTGAGGGGTTATTCATCTTGAGCCACCTTGACCAGTGCCCAGTGCTAGGGCAGTTCTAGGTTAGAGGCCCTGATGGCTATATCCTTTCTGATCCATTTTAAGAGGACTTTTCCAGCTCCCTTCGGGTGCATAGCTGTTATCAGGCCAGTCTCTCATTGTGGGAAAAGGAATAGGAGTATAGTCAGGTCTGAATAGAGATCTGTGAACCATCAAGAAATATCCACCTCACAATGTACAGAATGGAAGAAAAGATTTGCAAACTACATTTCTCAGACTAGGTTATTATTCAGAACTTATAAGGAGTTCAAACAATTCAATACTCAAAATCAAACAAACAACAAAAAAACCCACAAATAATTTGATTAAAATGGGCAAAAGACCTAAATAGTCTTCCAGAAAAGACATACAAATGGCCAACAATTATATTTTAAAATGCTTAATATCCACCAGCCATCAGGGAAATGCAAATCAAAGCCACAGTCAGAGGGGCTGGAGTAGTGCAGTTACGGCACTTGCCTGGCATGTGTGAGGACACAGGTTCAAACTCCAGCACCACGTATGCAGCAGTGTCGGAGCAATGAAAGCCACATGAAAAACTAAATAATATCGATCCTCTATGTGTGTGTCACTGTCCCTCTCTCTTAAAACACACACACACACACACACATACACACACACACACACACTGTGAGATACGACCTCGCTTTTTTATGACTATTATTAAATGACAAATGCTGCGAAGATGTAGAGAAAGAAGAACTCTTAAACGCTGTTAATAGGAATGTAATATAGTGTAGACATGGTAAAAAGTATGCAGGTTTCTCAACATATGAAAAACAGAACTATTCAGCAATCCCACTTCTAGTCAAAGGAAATGAAGTCAGTATATCAAAGAGAGATCTGCTCTCCAGTGCTTATCATGGCACCATTCACAGTGGCCAAGCGGGAATCAACCTACATTTCCATCAGTGGATGAAATGGATAAATGAAACGGGCTACATATACACAATGAAATACTCTTCAGCAGTAAATACGATGGAATCCTGTCTTTTGTGACAATACAGATGAGCCTGTAGGACATTATGTTAAGAGAAATAAGTCAGCCTCAGAAAGATAAATATTTTAGATTTCACTCACATATGAAAACTAAAGAAGTTTAGCTCATAGAAATTGAGAGTAGAATAGTGTTTACCAGAGGGTAAGGAGAGCACCAGGGAGATAAGGAGATAGGAGGATGGGGAGAGATTGGTCAGTGGATACAAGGTACAGTTAGTTAAGTTAGGAGAAATAAGTTCTAGCATTCTATTTTGCACAGTAGAGTGACTACATGTGACAATAATGCATTGATTATTTCAAAATAGGTAGAGAGGATTTTGAATATTCTTGTCACAAGAAAAAGATAAATGTTTAATGTGGTAAATATGCTAATTTACTTTACATAATATATCCATACATCAAAACATCACATTGAGCCTGGTTTGGTGGCACATACCTGTAATCCTCGTGACTGGGGAGGCTGGGTCTTACAAGTTTGAGGTCAACCGCAACACCTTAACAAGACTCTGAATCAGAAATAAAAAAGCATAAAAGGGCTGGGGATGTAGCTCAGTGGTAGAGTGCCCCTGAGTTCAATCCCAGTACCACAAAAAGAAAAAGAAAAAAAATTGTACCCCATAAATAGGTATAATTATTATGTGTTAATTAAAAACAAAGAAGTAAAAAGAAATATCTACTTTAATGGACTCCCCCATTTGATTAGGCATGCCTTTTTATGCTAGCAGTCATATATCCTTTGATGACAAAGGTCAGGGTAGTCACAGTCTCAAATTGGACAATATCTTAGCTGGAGTGTATGTGGAGAAAAAGTCTAGCTCCAGATTGTTCAAGCCATACCCTTTCTAATTACCCAACCTGGTACTTTCCAAATTCATCCATTTCTCACTGTCATGTGCAGAGCAAAGGATACCTTAAGAACATCTGTGTTTGCTAATACCATCACACTTTTAAAATCCTATGATTCCAGTGAAGTCATTGGCACAATTATCAAGAAAGCACTGTAATGAAGCAGATCAGGAGCACACCCTCTTCAAAAGATCCCAGGATGTAAATGTGTACTTGCTGAATGCAGATGTTCAGAGGGAGTGATTGCTTCCTGCTGGAGGATAGCAGAACAGACTCTATGAAAGGCATGGAATTGAATTTGGGGTGGGCAGGAAGGACTGGACCTCCATACTTTCCCCAGCAGAAATCAATGAAAAGAATTCTGAATACCAGAGGTTATGATTCAGTGTGAGTTATCAGAAATATGTCAGAGCTTCCCGAACTTCTGAGGAATGCTAGAAAATCTATTGCCTTTACAAATAAAAAAAAATTATATTAGATTAAATCTTCATAGTCTTTGTATGTTGGTGCTGGCAGCCCTTGCATATGTTGAGGAGGTAAAAGGGAAGGATGAATTTAAAGTTCTTTTCAGCCGTCTCTTCAAGGCATCCACCCCAATTTCCACTTTCTCCTTCCTTATTAGATTATCCTGACCATCTGCTTCCTTGAGAAAACTGAAAAAAACCTTTGCATTTCCTTCCTAATCTCACATTTGCTCCTCAGTGGAGCAAAAATTGAGGTTCTGTCCTCAGCACAGTCCCAGGCTCCCCCCATGCCTTGAACATTCGTATCTGGGTTACTGCTCTTGGCTTCTTGGCTCTGTACTGCTGCTCTATAATGCAATAATAAATCATAAATAATTTCCTGGGAATAATTAAGAAGCTGTATCAAGTGTTTCATGCTGGCTATAATTTATAAAGACTCCAACCTTTACAAAGCTCTGTTTGTCAGCATCCTCTTTGCTGTTGGCAGAACATTTCATCAATTGCTCCATCTCTTCTACCTGGCCTTAAGTTAGTTTTTCAGTCTTCCTTCATGGTATGTATGAAGTCTTTCTAGGTTCTTGAATAATGCTTATTGTGGAAATCCTTGAGATCATTCACACATTCTTTCCATTCTTTTTCCAATACATAGGAACCCATACAAACGTGGCTGCGTCCATGTTTTCTGGGTATATGTACACTGAGTGGCATATCAGCAATCAGCCTATGTTTCTTTCTCTTTTTTGTTGATGGTATCCAGTGATCAAAGAATAAATTTGAATGATGTATGTCCACTCCTGTGTGTGTGTGTGTGTGTGTGTGTGCATGTGTGTGTGCGTGCATGTGTGTGTGTGTGTGTGTGACTCTTGCATTTCTTCTGCCTAAATTTTCTCTTGTACTCCAGAGCCATATATTCTATTGCCTATGAAACACTCCTATTCATATTTCTGACCTAGCCCTGAAACGGTTCACCAAGTGGGGGATCTGTATGTTTCCTCCCACTAGATTGAAATTTGTGTAAGGGCAGGAACTTTGTCAATTTGGTTTTTATATCCCTAGTACCTGGCAAATAACGTGTACTTCATGAATTGAAACTGTCAGTCTGGAATAAAATCAGATCTTCAAAATCTAGACGTACAATAGAAACTGCTTTTGGTAAGTGTTCTAAATCAGTATAAGAGGGTTAAAAATAGACAGTAGAACAACAACTCTGAGAAGTCTGTTTTTACTTTAGAAGAAAGGGAACTCAATAGCCTAACAGGAAAGCAAGAATTGAGGAACTTACCAGCCCTTGGGCTTCCCCACAGTGTGAGGCTGCGTTCTCTATCAATATTACCCTCTTTTGCTGCCTAGACAGCCTCCTACCAGGACTCCTACCAGGACCAAGGCCTTTAGGGGATTTTGCTATTTATAGAAACCTAGTCTGAGTTAGATGATAACTTAGGAACTTTTGTGACTTTTTAAAATTATGTAATTTTTACAGGACAAGAAGGCATTGCTAGAATTTTCTGGATTGGATTAAATCAATTGTACTCAGCACGAGGCTGGGAATGGTCAGACCACAAGCCATTAAACTTTCTCAACTGGGACTCAGGTAATTGCTCTTCCCCCATCCACTTTGCACAGAGCAGAAGCTTCAAAAAACAAGGGCTTCCCAAGAACTTAGAACTTATAGAAGTTTCAAGTATTGTCAAATATTGTGATTACTTCTTAGAAAAATTTTTTTCCTAAGTCAATCTTTACTGTTATGGCCACATCAAATCTACACCATGAGCAATTGAGCATGTGTCTCTGATCTTTAAAGCAGCCTTGTATTTTTAGGTGAGAGTAGAATGAGCCCCATTACATGGATGGGAAACCACTGTGGGTCCTATAGGGGTCTTGACATATCTATAACTTACCCATGTTGTATTCATCTTCAGATTAACTCTAATACAGAAATATTCCCTTATTTTCAAATCCTTGGGGTCTCAGCACCCAAGTACTGAGAGCATAATAGCTATACTTTATTACACAAAGTAACATCTCAAGAAAATTTTTGCAGTGAATAAAACAAAACCCAATTTAGCCAAAAAAATCTTTTTTTCCCCAAAGGAAGAATGAGATACCTTTTTAAAAATAAGATCCGGCAAATGAAAGCTTAAAAGTTAACATTAATTTCTGTATGAAAGTATTCTGTATACACATAGGAAACATGGGTTAAGTACTAGAAAATGTTAATGTCATTTTAGTTAACGAAATTTTCTTATTCCTATTTTTTTTTTGGTACTGGGGATTTAAACATGCAATGCTTAACAACTGAGCAACATCCCCAATCCTTTTTATTTATTCTTTTTATTTTGAGACAAGGTCTCACTAAGTTACTAAGGACCTCTAAGTTGCTGAAGCTGGCTTTGAACCTGTAATCCTCCTGCCTCAGCCTCCCAAGCCGTTGAGATTACAGATCTGTACCACTGGACCTGGTCTAATCCAATATTAAAATTAATCTATTATCTCAGTAAATAGAATATTTAAAGCTAATTTAATCTTTTTAAAAAATATCTTTCTTTTGGTGGTGCTAGGAATTAAACCTATGGCCCTGTATATGCTAGGCAAGCATTCTCCCACTGAGTTATGCCCAGCCCTTAATTTAATCTCTAATTAAAGGTCTAAAAGGCATCACAGAATCATAGATTAATATTTTTATCATATTATAAATATTATAGATAAGCAGAACAATATTTATTATAGATTAGCAATAAATATTTATTATGGATAACTGGCCACAGGCTATATGATATGAAAAATTACTTGGGGATAGTCTTTTTTTTATTTTTGTGTTTTAAATTAACTATAATATGTCAGAACACCCCCGTCCACATATCTTATATTTTAAAATAAAGATATAGGAAAGTACATCATTATCCATTGAAACTTATACATTTCAATTTAATTAAAATTTAAAATAATGAGTTTCCATAAAGGTAGAAAATTATAAGTGTGAAATATGTTTCTAACCACTTCCCCAGCCCTAACTTCTTCTTCTAACTCTGAAAATTCTACTTTTTAAGATATGCCAAAGACTTCATTAATAGGTGGATCAAGCTGCGCAGCAATGGATGCCGAGTCTGGTCAATGGCAGAGTATTTCCTGTGAAGATCAACTGCCATATGTCTGCAAGAAAGCATTAAATAATACTGTGGAGTTGACAGGTATCTTCCCCACTTCCTCATACAAATGTCTTAAAACTGCAGTTCTGTGAAGTCAGGTAAATCCATCTCAGATACCTCTCCCCATCTTTCCTTCACCTGATACTTCCAATGCAGAAAAGTATTTGATTTCTGACCCTCTCATTAGATATTATCAACTTGAAAAAGTCTGTAGTTGAGTCAATGAAGAAAATCAAGTAAAAATATGCCCATTAGATGACAGAGGTATTCTGGATGGGAAGTATACTTCTGCTCACAGATGGCTCTTGTTCCTCTAGAGCAGTGGTTCTCAAATGTGCCAAGACCAAGCACATCAGCATCACCTGTGCCATGAGAAATGCAGATTCCCAGGGCTCATGCAAGGTTTACTAAATCAGGAGCTGTAGGTGTGGCGTCTAGGAATCTGTGTTTTAAGAAAGCCCTGCAAGTGACACTGATACCTGCTCAAGTCTGAGAGCCATAGCTATGGGACAGGTACTATGAATTGCATGCTTCTGTGACAAGTCACAGCCTATGGACTCGAGTATCCCAGGCTTTCCCAGTGCTTGCCCCATGACATCTGCACCTCCTCTATCCTTCCATGTCAGGCTGGCTCTTTAGGACTTTGTGTTGAAAAAATTCCGTACAAAATGAAAAGTGCAGGACAAAATATGTACAGGAGGGGATTTTTCAAGGAAGTTTGGGGAGAGACAAGAGAACAGCTGAAGTTTTTGAGGAATGGAGGTTTGAGGAGTATTTTACAAGAATGAAGAATAGTGCCCAGACTATTGAGCACCAGGCCCAGTGTATACCTGCTATTTGATTAACTCTTCACTGGATGAGAAAAATTCAGCCTCAAAAGTGGGAGGTAGGGAAAATGGAATGTTTAAATGTCCTGCTTTAAGGAATTATGTGGGAAGAGGAAAAAAGAAACAAATTTATTATCATCCAAAAAGGAGCATTGAGCAATTTTTTGAGAAGAAAAATAGACATGTAGAAAAAAGAATGTAGGGAAATGTTTGAAGATAATAGGGAGAATGAGTATTTTTCTTCCAAGTTAATACAAATCAAATGTAATCCATACAACAACAAGCATAGTAGAGAAGCCAGAACAAATGAAAATAAACTAGAGCAACTGATGTTAGATTAAGTAAATATCTCAAAGCAGCAATTATTAAGTAAATCATGATGTTTTCACATGATTGAATAATATGCATTTATTACAACTGTACCAGCAGGAAATAGAGCAGAACAAAATGATGTGCCTACTTATCATTTTAATCGTGTAAAAATATGTATTCATAGAAACAAAGACTAGAATATGAAAATGATTGTTTTTAAGTTCAATTATGTGTGATTTTCCCATCTGTTCTTTTATAATTATAAAATATAATAGTAATAAATGAATGCTCTTCAGATCCTTAAAGTTAATTGAGTTATCCTGTAATTATTTAGGTTGAACCTAAATTTTATCCTTTAGTAGAAAATAAGCTTTTTAAGATGCTGTGTTTTTTTACAGTAAATCTTCCAAGTGCACCTGAATCAGTGAACATGGCTTGAGTAACCAGCTACTTTCTAGCTTTACATAGTTTTATACCTGACTCTTTTTCTCTAGAAAGACTAGACCTTCACTTGTGAGTTTTAGCATGGCAAAACAAAGAATTGGACCATTGGACTAGTGGAGGGTAGGGTTTGTGTAGAAAGAGGTCCAGAGATACCATTTGCCCTTTCCTCCATGGCTGCCATCTATTGGGCATGGAGTGAGCAAATATCTCATTCTGTTCATAAAGTCTTTGCCTGTCCTTTGGGCAACAGTGAACATTAATGTATTTCCCCTTGCTAAGCTAACCATACAAGAAAAGAAGGCTCAACCTCATGATAATCTTCTCAAAAGCAGAGACTGGAAGGGACTCTAACAAATCCCAGGTGCAGAAAAAGATTCAGGCAACTAGCTGATCCCACCTTTCTTCTGTCTGTTAGAACTAAGGGCAATCCTTCCCTTGATTCTGTGTGTACTTTTAAATAGTCTACCCCAGCCATATAGCATATTTCTATTACAGTAAGGTCACATCATTATCTGAATCCTTGCAAGAATTCTCATGATGCTAAGTATACATTAGGTACAATGTAAATTCGTACCACTCAAGCATCTGACATCACATCACCCAGTTTTCCAGAAGCCTTGATTCAAAACAGAAAAATGTGCAATGTTGTTGATTTGAAATAGATATATTTACTGGAATATAAATTGCTGCTTTTCTCCCAGATGTTTGGACATATTCAGATAACCACTGTGAAGAAGGCTGGCTGCCAAATAATGGATTTTGCTATCTACTGGTAAATGAAACTAGTTCCTGGGATGAGGCGCTTAGGAAATGCAAGGCCTTCAGTAGTGACCTAATCAGCATTCATTCTTTAGCAGATGTGGAGGTGGTTGTTACAAAACTCCATAATGGGGGTAAGTTTTTTTTTTTTAAAAAAATACCCTATTTGAGAGGTTTAAAACGTTTAAAAATATAAGTATTTCAGACTCTTGGTGGGAATGAAACGCTTACAATTTAAACCTCCAGATCAGCACCCCATCCACAGGTTTTTCTGTGGTGATGGGATTGCACTGTTCAGTATAGTAGCCACAGCCACGTGTGGCTTTTGAGCACTTGAAATGTAGCTAGAGCAACTGAAGAATTGAATTATTATTTTTATTTCATTGCAATTATATTACATTTGGGTTTACATAGCCGCATATGCCTAGCGGCTACTAAAATGGTTAATTGAATAATCTCCCTCTTCTAATAAGCTAAATTCTGTTTAGGTTCCTCCAAAAACCTAAATGATGATTATTTCACTTTTATAATTATTCAAAAGCTAAAGGTTGATAAACAAAGCTATAACAGACTGCTGTTACCAAGCCCTCTGCCTAGGATTCTCTAATAATAGCAGCTACAGATAATTATTCTGTGCCAGCTCCACACTAGTTGTTTTCATCAGTGTACAATATTTCTATTCTAATTGGAATATCTATGGTATTTATAAGGTTTCAGTAATCCCCATAAAGCAAAATTTATCTATAGCAGAGTTCAAGAACATAGAGCTTACAGATGCCAGTATAATCATTATTCCTGTGTACTCTGCCTGCATAAGTGCCATGAAAAGCCTCTATTACCACAACCGACCTGCTTCCTCAACATGTTAATAGGTAATTAAGAGTACCATAAAGGGGCTGGAGCAGTGGCTGGGCAGTTAGGGTGCTTGCCCGGCATGCACAAGTACATGAGTTCAAACCCTAGCACCATGTACACAATGGAGTCTCAGAGCAACAAAGGCCACATGAAAAACTAAAATAAAATTGATTCTCTCTCTTTAAAAAAAAAAATTAAAAAGGAGTACCGTAAAGACTCTTAAAACCCATATCAGAATGTAAAACTCAGTAGCAATATACATATTGAAGAACGTAATCGAGTAAAGCCAAACAAACCATTTTTCTTTTAGATGTCAAAGAAGAAGTATGGACAGGCCTTAAGAACGTCAACAGGCCAACTTTGTTTCAGTGGTCAGATGGTACAGAAGTAACTCTAATGTACTGGGATGAGAATGAGCCAAACATACCTTACAATAAGACTCCCAACTGTGTTTCCTATTTAGGAAAGGTAGGAAACGTCCTGTAGTATCTTTATAGTCTTACTGTTTTATGTCATATTATTATTAAGATTACTTTGGTTATGGTATTTGTGTGTGAGTTGAGAAAGAAAATGAAAGGTAAGAGGCCTATCGCCTATCTTTCTTGGTAAATAAAAGCAGTTACTAAATAAGCAGTCCACTTTCTGACTGACGGTATCTGCTCTGATCTGAAGTAGATCTAGAGAATTTCTGTGGAACTCAGATTTTGTGCCAGATTCTGAGAGCCTGAGTCTCCATCAGCTTTGTGCCATCGATGTGATATTTGGCAGGTAGCCACAATTCAACCTGAAAAGTCGTATCTTTTCATGTTTAGATTAAATTTTATATTAATCTGAGGTTAAGAATCAAAAGAATCAAGTGAAAAACTTTTTCTTTTTTTTTAGTTTTTCATGTGGTTTTTATTGCTCTGACACTTTGTTGTGTACATGGTGCTGGGGTTTGAATCTACATCCTCACGAATGCGAGGCGAGCATTGTAACTACTGAGTCACCACTCCAGACCTGAAAAATGTATTTTTAAGTAAAATTTGTGAAATTTTTTTCACTATTTCATTTGTGTGTGTGTGTTTTAAAAGTTAGGACTAAATTTGTTCAGGAAAACATCTTACTCCTGTGTATTGCCTAAACATTTATTGAACATACTTTAGTTAAGAACATAAAACAGGCTATATTTTGAACAAAAAGGACATGTGCACTTCTGTATTATTTTTAAAGAAAGAGGGACAGTGAGAGAGAGGGAGAGAAAAACAAACAGAAGCAATTTTTTATTTAGTTTTTCATGTGACTTTCATTGCTCTGACACTTTGTTGTGTAGGTCATGCTGGGGTTTGAACCCACATACTCACACATGCCAGGCATGTGCCGTAACTGCCCAGCCACCGCTCCAGCCCCATACCTCTATATTTATGTTTGTATCACTTCCCTGTGGACTGTTAAATGGAGACAATAAATGGTCTGTATACTTAGAAGTGTTTCTGTAGTAAAGATGTATTTGGAAAGATGTCACATCTGGTACTCTGTTTGAAAGAAAATCTAAGATATCTTTAGAAGAGTATCAAAGATGGAAGCGAGGTGGCATGAGCAAGAGTGAATGAATGGAAAGCATACCTAGACAGCACTTCAGTGTTCAGAACCGACCCTCAGCACAATTAATTTGTAAAAGTCTAACTTCAAGATAGCAAAGAAATAGTCAATTAGGCAAAATTAATTTTAAGTCGCATACTTGAAAGAGACAACTTTGAAGTCTAGGCTGAAATAGGGTTGAAAGAAATTTTTGATTCTACAAGTCTTGAAGACTAGCTCTTAGAAACACACCATCATGTGTATGAGTAAACTGAGACAGGGAGGTTAGCTGGTGTACCTGCGGACAGGCTTTGCCAGGTCATAGGAAGGAAGAATAGAGTACTACATGAGTGTTGGCTGAGTTCGAGAGTACTGGATGAGTTCTCTCTTCACCTTTTAGGCTTTGTTACACTTATAAGGAAATGAAACTCATCTACACTGTGACCAGGCAGGGATGCTGAGATAACAGGTCGTGAGCCACAACCTTCTCTCTGCCCCTCCACCCCATAGTTTTTGTGAATTCAGTTCTAAATGTATGGCAAATGATTTCTTTCATGAGCAAACATTTTTATCTCTTTTTTGTGAAAAAGCTAGGTCACTGGAAAGTCCAATCATGTGAAGAGAAACTTAAATATATATGTAAGAAAAAGGGAGAAAAAATTAATGACACAAAATCTGATAAAATGTGTCCTTCAGATGAGGTATGTAAAATCCCTTTGTAAATTTTCTTAAGCAGAATTATCTTTGTTAGAGATGGCAGTTGAGATTTAAACAATTTAGACTTGGAAAATAAAAGAAATTACTAGCTTCTGTTCATTTACAATAGAAAAAGTCAGAAGGAAGGGAGTCATAACATATCGGTGTTCCTATACCAGGAAACAAGATTCTTCCATTTGTGACTTTCCATAAAAATGTAAATGATCACTATCCTTAATAGTGATATCTTTACTTCCTCTACTGATATTATTCCTGTTCAAAAATAATACAACCAACAACTGTTTTATGGTGAGCCAAACCCAAAGGGTAAAGAGTATTATGCCACACCTTCTGTCTGGCACAGTGTTGTAGAGGTTATCTATGAAATTGCACCCCACCCTCACCACATGTGTGACTTCGCTGACCATGTCCTCAGTTTCCACAAGTTGTTAGATCTTATCAGTGTAGCAGAAACTTGCTTGTCAGAGAGGGACACCATAAAGTCTTGGAAACTATATGATGATATTTATCCTCTGCTTTAGGGCTGGAAGAGACATGGAGAAAACTGTTACAAAATTTACAAGGATGAGGTCCATTTTGGGACGAATTGCAATCTGACTATAACTAGCAGGTATGACCATCAATAAATCTGTACTAGTAAAGTTTTAATTCTCAGTTATTTTGCTAAACAATCTGCCTAAGAAAACCAGGCATCTTTAATTTGTTAATTGTGAAACATTTGCCAGTGTGGTTCTTCTTTCATAGATTTGAGCAAGAATACCTAAATGATATGATGAAAAAGTATGATAAATCTCTCAGAAAATACTTCTGGACTGGACTTAGAGATGTAGACTCCCATGGAGAATATAGTTGGACAACTGTTGGTGGAATAAAGCAGGCTGTAACCTTTTCCAACTGGAATTTTCTTGAGCCAGGTAAGTGTCTGAGCCTTTAAAGTAGTAGAATAGTCACTAGTGAAATAGCATCTCTCCCAAGTATATTTTGCTTTTGAAATGTGAGGGTACTGATGATCATTAGGACTGGAGTCTATGAAATCATAAATAGAAGCCATAACTCTGTCTTTCCTTGGGAATGAACCAATGAAAAAAAATAAGAAACACAGTTTTCCAAACACCATCTAACAACACAGAGAAAGAACAACCAGCATTAGGATTGTTTTTTATTTGTTATTATTATTTTTATCTTTTCTCTGTAAGTCTCAAACAGAATCTAGAAGCTTCATTGTAAAGTATTTCACATTTTCCTCTGTTTAACTTCTTTCTCCAAAACTGAGTGTGTATATTTCTATTATTCTCAGAGAGTAAGAATTAGGAAGAGACTATATTTTACACAGTGTTTGAGAGTTAGTTTGTCTTTCTCCAACCTGCCTAAAGTATTGGTCTTAATTTTCCATAGAGTCAGTAGATTTGACACAGAAAGGGTTTCAGAAGTCCCTTTTGTTTTTGTAGTTGAGGAAACAAAGGCTTATAAAGGTGATTTACTTGACAAAGTTCATCTGGTTATTCACTTGGCAAATCCAGATCTCTTAATTTCCAAGGCAATGGTTTTTAGAGGATTTTGGCTTTGAGTAGGACAGTGGTTCTAAAGCATTCTCCTTTTCTCCCTTCAAATTATTTGTATTTTTTTGTGTGATTATGACGATCTTTTTTTATATAACTGGGAAACTGGAGCATGTGAGCTTATAATCAAACACAATATTTAAAATAGAGAATACCCACAAAATTTGTGACACATAGTCATGGCCATCAATGTGAGTAGAGTTGTTATTAATAAAATCATCCATATACGTACAGAAGACAGAGGACACAGATGCCAGTTCTGGTTAAATCTCACCTAAATTAGAAATATACTTGCAGGTAAAACATAGATTTCTTTAATAAATGTTCAGCCATCTTAGAATAAATGTCACATTCCTCCTGGATAAGTCTCAGTGGTTGGAGAATGCTCAAGGAGTAGCTATCACTGCTGTGCCCTCAGTTCTGTAGTCAGAAAGACTGACGTTAACCTCTCTGCCATTCTAACTCCCAGCTTTAGTCAACACAGTCTATCGTGAGCAAAGCATGGATAGGCAGGCAGACCATGGAAAAGCAGCCCACCCATCCAGAGTGGCATGGCAGTGTTCTTCTCAGACCCTTGTTCCTCTAGATGCCTATATCTAAATATTAGATATGAGGCCACATGTCCTCTCTGGTGGGATAGAAATTGTCCTCATCATTTTCTGATGTATGTTACTCTTCTTGTAGTCAGTCCACTTCAGGCAGAATTGTAATAATTAAACCACTCTTTATAACATGGAAATTGTATCGTGTAAACTTAAAATTAAACACAATATTTGGAATTAAAAGATTGCCCACAAAATTGGTTCACATGGTCATGACTATCACTATCTTCATATAATGGAAAGGAAGCACAGGATGACTTTTTGCCAGACAAATTTGTGTTCAAATTTCAACTCCACCTCTCACTAACTGTGAGCAGGGCCAAGTCATTTAGTCTTCATTTGGAAAGTGAGTATGAGGGCTAGGAACATGACTCAGTGCTAGGGCACTTGCCTAGCATGTGCAAAGCCCTGGTTTCAATCCTTAGTACCACAAAAAAAGAAAAAAAATACAGGATCTGGTAATGCAAACTACTTTTTTGTTTTGTTTTGCTTTATTTTGTTTTTAGAGATAGAGGGACAGTAAGAAAGAGAAAGAGAGAAAGAGAATTAATTTAATTTAGTCTTTCATCTGGTCCTCATTGCTCCAACACCTAGTTTTGCTGTTGTTACGAATAAATAAAATTATGACTGTCATAAGATAAATAGTAAACAAATGCTTCCACATACCTCCCCCTACCTTTATTATATCTGCCCACCTTTCCTTTCGATCTGAATCTGAGAAGGTTTTATTTTGAAGTGTACTGAACTGCTTAGAAACTACTCAGTTTTTTGAGCTCATTTGAACCATTTCCCTGCAGCATAGTGGTTTGTTGCACCTTGGAAGCAGACTGCTTTGGGTCCACTGCTTATTGATAGTGTGACCTTGGACAAGTCACTTTGTCCTCACCTCAGTAATAACAGTAGAATCTACCCTACAGGTTTGTTGTAAGGATTAATTAGCTTAATCCCTTGAGAATGGTATCTGATAGGGAGTAAATACTTTTCTATAATACCTACCATCGTTGTCTTAATTGTTTTGAACATCTATCTTTCCTCTCTTTCATCCATTGTTTTTCCTATTCTCTTTCCCTAGCTTAGTTCAAATAAAAAGAAGAAATAAATGCTAGGGAATGTTTGAACTTTAAAGTTGTAATTTTTAATTAAACTTTCCCATTCAACCCCAGCGTCTCCAGGTGGGTGCGTGGCTATGTCTACAGGAAAGTTTCTTGGCAGGTGGGTGGTGAAAGACTGTAGACGCTTCAGAGCACTTTCAATTTGCAAGAAAATAAGTGGACCTCTGGAGCCCGAAAAAACAACACCCAAGCCTGATGGCCCCTGTCCTGAAGGCTGGCATGGCTTCCCCTCCAGTCTTTCCTGCTACAAGGTAAAGTGACTTTCTTGTCCTGTCTGTCCTTCAATGGGATCATCTTTGCACTATGCTAGTTCCTGTCCTTGTACAAATTATGTTCCTCACTATAGACATAGAACGCAAAAAAGGTGTTTGGGAGCCTAGAGTCCTCGGCAGGACGTTCGGAACCTCTGGCATCAGGTGCCTCATCCCCACACCCTGCATGTGTCCTCCCCAAAAGAGTAGGTCCAGAGCCAGAAATGGCCCTTTGCCTGGCTTCTCTCCTGCTGGGAGTCGCGTGGACTGCTGCCATATTGGTGCCATACTTGTGATTTTCATATCTCTCTACTTCTTCTTGTCAAATTAAGAGGTTCATCACTTCTGATTATGTAAAATAAATAAATAAAATAAAATTTGGGCCTGTAACAGTCAGCCAGTCCCACAAGTAAACCATTGTATACATCCTAAAACTTAGCGGTGATGACTGTGTTTAGTCTCAGACTTACAGATCTCTGGGTCAGCTAGGGTGTGACTGATCTAGTTTGAATGGCCAGCTCTACCTCCAACTTCAGGCCAGCTGTGCTGGGCTCCCTGGGATGACTGGAGGCCTGTTGCCCTTCACTCTAGGGCTCAGATCAGGGGGTAACTGCCATCAGGAGTTTGTTTTTCTTGTCGCAAATCAGACTGGAGCAGTGGCTCAGCCGTTACAGCGCTTGCCCTGCACACGCAAGTAGGCGGGTTCAAACCCCAGCAGCCTTGTACACAACTAAGTATCAGAGCAATGAAAGCCATGTGGGGAAAACTATAAAAATTGATTCATTCTCTCTGTCTCTTTCTGTCTCTCTCTCTCTCACTGCCCTTTTCTCTTTTCAAAAAAAAAAAAAATGTGTTGTCGTAAATCATTGGAGCCTAAGAAAGCAAGCCCAATCACATAAGCACATCTCAGACCTCTGCTTGCTTTAGCTCCACTAGTATCCCATAAATCATAGCAAGCCACATAGCCAAGCCCTGTGTCAAAGTACAGAGTATACTCCACCCACCAGGAGGCCATGGTAGGAACATGTAATTATATTACAGGGAACTGAGGGATTGGGACCAATAATTAGCCTACCACTGCATTTTCTCTTCCTACTTTTCCCCTTCTTCCTTGTCTTTGAAATAACAATGGTTAACTTCATCTAAAGTTAATCATTATACACCAACGAAACAGTCCGAAGTGGCAGTTTTTGTTTTGCTGCCTTCTGTCAGTGTTCATACATCAGTACAGACTTCTCTTTGCTGCTTCTTCATCTGAAAATAGTCCTGTCCTTATGCAAGTGTCAGTGGCCTATGTTCAGAATTATGTTGTTAGCACACTTCTTTGCAGAATTCTTCTCCCAGAGCATTCATATGTACCCTTTAGACTGCTGGCTCATTTTCTCTTTCAAGGTCCTTGGAAATGCATGAGAACTTGGTACCTTGTTGGAGCAGTTTCCCGGCCTGACTGACACTGTCCATCCAACAACAGTGGGCAGCACCTTGCAGGCCTTTAATTGACAAGAGCATTAAGGGTCCTTGTCTCAATGTGTGCACATTTTCCTGTGCCTTCATTATGCTATTGGTTTCAGGCCCACACATTTTGACTATAATTGACTTAAAAACTAGGAATACTTTGTGATTATGCCAGAAAACAAATTAACATTATATTTTGTTAAGATATTCCATGCAGAAAGAGTTGTGAGAAAAAGGAACTGGGAAGAAGCTGAGAGATTCTGCCAAGCACTTGGAGCACACCTTCCTAGCTTCAGTCATATGAATGAAATCAAGGAATACCTTCACTGGTTACGGGAGCAGTTCAGGTAATATTTATGGAGTGAGCTTCTGTGCAAAATGTGATGTCTTGCAAATATTCAGGTTAATATGTTTTACTCTCTGAGAAAAACAGTGCTTAACAGTCATGTCACATCAAGTGCTCTTATCTGCAAGACACTTAGATTCAAAGATAAGTGAAACACAATCCCTGTCCTTCATGTAGTGAAGTCCAACAGCAGCATTAAGTATGACAAAAAAATCTACAGCATAGGTAAGGAGGGCCTTGGCAATTCAGAGAAGGGGGAAGTGTTGCTGGCAGGTATAATCAGGGAAAATGTCACGAGGAAGGCTGATTCTTGGAAGGCAGGTAATATTTTAAAAGGTAAAGTAGAAGAAGCCAGTGAAAACAGAACACAAGTAAAGGTGCGAAAACAGAATGTATGGATATGGTAAAGGAGAAATGAATCATACAACTTGGTTAAAAAATAGGATTTGGATATGAAATTGGAATGCCCTTGCTTGTTAGAGAAGGAGTTTGATTTAAGTCAATAAGTAAAAAAAAAAAAAAAAAGTTAATTCATCCCCAATTAACTTCATTTATAAAGCAATTAATTGATATAAGCCACTTACATTCCTGTCTATACACACACACACACATATACACAAGCAAATACATACATATATACATAGTACAGTGAGGGGAGTCGTTCTGTAGGTCGATGCAGAGCAACTAATTAGAAAGCTACTACTGCCCTGGTGAAAACCTGCATAGAGGAAGGGCACTAAGAAAGGGGGCGGGATCAGGAAGTGACCACAGGTGTTACAGAAATTACAGCCATGGATTTTAATGTTGGAGTAGAAGAAGCTTTCCTAGTCAATTTTCCTGATGTCTTTAAGGACGATATGGGAAAATATGGGCCAGATGATGCTGTCATAGGAGAAAACACAATCATGGTTTTTAGGGTCTTCAATGCTACAAAATATTTTTCTCTTCCCTCACTTTTCTGACCTGAAAAGAAGACCCAAAGAAAAGAAAGAAAAAAATTTCAGGATGAATTATATTTTTCCAATCATTTTGAATCCAACAAAAACCTCAAAGAAAACAGCAAAAATTAAGAGTTTGCTAAAACACACCAAAAAATTTAAACTTCTTTGTGAAATTAAATCTAGAAGACATTTAAAGACTGATATCCAAAAAGGTTTGAGGTGGGAAAAGCTTAACATATATTAATTTTTGTTTCTAATTAATTTCATTTGCATAGAGATTAAATAATATTCCCTTCTTGGGAAAAAAAAAAGTTCAAAGACAAATTCCAGTTGAGAGAGGGATACAAAAATCAAGAACACATGAATAGGTAGTTCATTATAACAGAATTAGAAGCAATAATATAACATTAAAACATAGCACAAGTCTAAATAATTATAATATATATAATTATAAAAACAATGAAACTATCCTGTCATAAAAGAGAAATATAAGAATAATGACACCAGGTTTTTAACTGCTTATAAAAAATGAAAAAAATGAAAGCATGGGGTTGGAATGGTGGCTTAGCAATTGGAGCACTTGCCTGGCATATGTGAGAACCAGAATTCAAACCCCACCATCACATACACAGCTAAGTGTCTGTCAGAGAAACAAAGGCCAGATGAATGAATAAAATTCATTCTCTCTTTAAAAAAAAATGAAAACATAGTAAATTTCTCATTTTACCTGGGTATCATATTTCAGAAACACTGATTACATAAATTCTTAAAGCTTTAAGGTAATGTTTAGTAAACTTTAAGAGTATGTCCACCTACTAAACATGTAATAAGTACTAGTAGGGGGAGGCCTATATAGATAATTACAAAGAACTAAAATAACTATAAGGATGAAATACAACATAAAACAAGTCAGCAAAAGACCCAATTTATCTATTTTCAGTTTTGATTAAATCCAAGTTTATAAATTTGTTGAGTAATAAGGTCCAACTCTATGCTGCCAAAAGAGACTTAAAACAAATCTTGCTAGATTTACCTGTGCAGACCAGAATATCTTTTCCTGAGAGGAAGGGGATATAAAGTGTTATAAAATTAAGACATTTCAATAAAAATCCATCTCTAAATATTGAAACAACTGGCAACAAATCATTTTACATAGTATACAAATTTGTGTGAGTAGCTGATGGCCCACAGAGAGGGGAAATCACTGTTCAATTGCCAGGGTCCCTAACTCATTACTTCCTGACCTCCTTACATCAGGTGCTTGTTCCATATTAATTCAAATAGAAAATGTGTCAATAATCACAACCATCACACGATCATCTTCATATGTGCTAAAATGCATCTGGTAAAATTCATTTCATTTATGGCTTAACACATGTGCTAAATATATTTAATGAGTATAATTAATATATAAATTCTTACTAAATTAAAAGAGTAACTCAAGTCAATAGCCATACCACAACCAATGACAAAGTATTATTAAATGCATCTCTGCACCAATGGCAGATTACACTATAATGTTCCCATTATAGTTGGCATCAGGCCCACAATCACTTGACCCAGTGACTGGACATGGGACTAGTTAGGGATCAAGCCCTCATTGCCATTTGTAAAGGTACAGGCCACTGGTCTCACAAGATCCTAGTACCGTTTTCTGAAGGGTGAAAGTATCTCTAAATATTTTAGTAATCCCAATATCTTGAATAATTTAAATTTCACTAATGAGAGCCCATTTCTGACATCATGCTGATTAGCAATCTTCTATTTTCACTGACATAAGCCCTTTTCTGACTTTCTGCCGAGGCTAATTACCAAAGCCTCCAGTGTAGCTTTGAATTACCTGTCCCTGTGTAACACTCTGTCAATCCTCCCTAAAGTGTGAATTTTGAGGAAACAGCCTAATGGCCCCAAGATCTCAAGTTTGACCCCCATAATATCACACTGTCTAGATAAAGAATTTTTAATAAAATACTGATGTACAAACAAACTATAGATTCTAATAACTCTAACTGCAATAGAGAGCCGTGGATAAGTACAAAGCAGTAAAGGTGTAGATAGCTGTGGGAGTCAACTAATGAAAAGCACTAAAATGGCATATATGATAGACGTGACCACTGCATTGTACTAAGAAGCAAAGCTAATATGAAAGGTAGTTAAAGAACTTTTCTTAATTTGTTTATTTTTTATTACACTTAAGCACCTCTTATTTAAAGATCAATACAAGTTCATAAGAAAAATTTGGAAACTATTAAAAGGGTCATGAAGAAGATAAAAATCACCTCAAATTCTAGTTCCCAGTTATGAATGTAGTTAACATTTAGTGTAAATGCTTTCCATTTTTTTCCATTCCTATACATATAATTTTTACAAAATTTATTGCCTGCAGAATTGCTATGTTTAATTTTTTTCCAATTACAAAAGTAGTGCATATGTAATTGGAAAACAAAATCATAGAGGAAAGAAAATAAATCTCCATAGGAGTTATATTTTATTTGTACTCTTAACCCTGCTGCCAAGTAATACCATATTAAATACACTGTGTTGTCTGCTTAGTAAGTGTTCTATTAATAAAGAGATTGTTTCCCTGTGCTGTACTTAGAAAGAAAACATTCTAGAACCAAAAATGTAGCCATGGCTTAAAGGAAGGGAAGGGAGCAGACCCTTTCAAATTAGAAAATGATTCTAAAGCTTACTCCTTGAATGCATTAGCTTTTATTGCAGGAATTGACCTTTCTCAGCAAGAAGTCCATTGCCCACCCAAATTGTGTACTGCATGCCAAAGCGTTAAGTCAGATTACTGCTATACTTTTCACAAACTAAGTTCCACATCTCTATTTGTATTTCAATGAAAAGGATTCATGGTGCACCAAGTCATTAAGGCTCTGAGATCTTTGCAGCTCTTAATGGCAGCCCAACAGGGAAAGCCACTGTAGAGCAAAAATAGTCGTAGGATTAGAGAAGAAAGGCTTATTTGCAATGCCATTGCTGCTGTGTACACTGCCTCCTGTGAGGTGGCATGAATGGATTTAGATATAAATCTAAGGCTTTGCAGACTAAGAGCCCTCATCAAATAGTATTTATTGGGGGTTTTGTCTGAGATACTGTTTTCCTTAGCAACCAGATGCAGCAGGAAATTTGATTGAGATAGGAATTTTAACACAGTCACACATATTAACCTTTTATATAATGTCTGCATTACTAAAAACCTTGAAACCTATACTTAGTCTGTATACTTGGGCTGGAATAGGAGAAAATTATGAGGAGAAACAAAATTTCATTTTGATTTGATTCCTGTTATGGTCAGGTACATAATGTGTTGTTTTTGCCTCTAATTTTCTAAAATTTCCATTGGAGGTTTGCAACGGTAGATATGATTTCCAGTTTATTTTTTCCTTTATCTGGCTATAGCTAAAGGAGATCAAACTTGAAATAAGTTATAATTCAGAAAATATTTTCTCCTTCTGATCACACACTGACAAGCACAAGTAGCTACTATTTTCCGTATTTGTGATACACTAGTGAATCCCTTGAAATGAAACTAAAGACTAAATTTCTGGGTTGAAATGAAGTTCAGTTGCAGAAAGTAGTGAAGATTAAATATTTTTTGGACAATTGGACAAAATTTTCTCTAGGAAACTGTCCTCTGAGATTCATCTAAGGGTCAGAAATGAGTTTGAAAGTAGAGAAACTTCTAAGTGGGAGGAGGGGTAGTCACTGGCCTGGAGGAGACTGGGTGAGGACCCCAGCAGCCTAGAAAGCTGGGGTCAGACCTCTGCAAAGGCTGCTTGGCGTTCGGGCAGTTTTGATCATCTTCACCACTGTACTGTTGATTGTGTAAAGGTGAAGTATCTAGTATTAATTCAGGGTAAAACAAAATTCTACACTAATTCCCCAGGACCAAGTATATAATGTGCAAAGATAGTGGAGAAATGAAAGTGTATTGCCAAGTATGTAAGAGGAAGGACATTTAATCTCCTCTTCATTTTAGCCAGCTGGCTTTAATTATGCTGTATATGGTAGTTATCTAGACTTGCAGTACAGAAATCCAGCACTCAGACTGTGAGACATTTGGAAACTGTTACGAGAACTCTAATTAATTAAAAGCACAAACTGCAAATTCCTTCTAAAGCTACTAAATTTAAACTGGACTTAATTGTCTCCACTGGATTTATCTGAAGTCCACAAATTGGTGATTGTCCTCTATGAAAGAAAATAATGTAACAATAAAATCCAAATGGGTGCAATCCTCATACTCCTTTGCAACAAGTTGAAAACCTGAAATTAAAAATATGAAAAAGTACTGATGGATATAAAGCTATGAAAGCTTGAACAAAGAAAAGAGATAAAGGAAAGCAATCATTTTATTAAAAAGTGAGAAAGTAATTTAAAGTTGTTTGTTCTAGCCTTTGATTCACTAGAAATTTTTATAAAGAATTACAGACCTATGATATTTCCCCAGTAGTCTTGCAGTTGTACATTCCATTTATTCCATATATTCTACTTGAGAGAAGGGACAGTTTTCAGATTTGGATCCTACCCTTTCTCTAATATGGATCTATATTCATATTATATTTATTTATGTATTCTGTATGAATACACATGTATTCACCCATGGGCATATGCATTGATCCACGTGCCACTGATGCCTTGTGCCAGCAGAGGATTAAATTAAACGGACTATAAGGCCAGGGATGTAGCTCAGTGGTATGGCACTTGCCTAATGTGTCAAGGCACTGTGTTCAATCTCAGCACCTCACACACATGCAAAATTATATGGAATATAACTGGTCTACCTATTAAGCCCTAAAAAGTCTAATAAATTTTGGGAACTATTTACAAGTGTGGATGAAAACAAAGTATTTTTAGTTATATCACTTATATTCATGCTGTATCGATTTCCCTGATTAGAGTGTAAGTTTATTTGAGGGGAAGTGAACACTTAAATGTACGTTCCTCTCTCCATATGTTGGTGTATATATTCTTCCTGGAAATGCCTGTTTTCCTGTAGCCCAATGTGAACACTGGCACATGGTAAGCATCGGATTTTGCCCAGAAAAAAATGTTAATCGAGGCTGAAGTGGTGGCTCAGCGGTTGGAGCCCTTGCCTGGCACATGCGAGCACCCAGGTTCAAACTGCAGCACCACATACACAGCTAAGTGTTAGAGAAACAAAGGCCTCTGTCCCTCTCTCTCTTAAAATAAAAAAAAAGAAAGACAAGAAGGAAAGAAATGTAAACCATCCTTTGAAAACTACCTCCTAACCTCATGAAAGTGTTTGTTCAGTTCCTGCAGTCCACATTGACCTCTCCTTCCTCTGAATTTTGATGGCACTTAAAATTTGATAGCTCTCATAAATGGTCTTATCGTATTTTCTTTTCTTGCATATATATCTTGTCTCCTAACTACTGCTTGAGAATAGGCACTAGGTCTTATACTTCTCTGCATCATCATTGGTGCCTAGCTCAATGCTTTAGACATAAAAGTATACTACTTATGAGTGTTAAGTGTCAACACTTAAATGATTATTTAATTGTACTTTTCTGGTATATTTCTCTGGCACTTAGAAGATACTCAGATAGTTGTTTATTTTCAATGTAATGGGCAGTAGGAATTAAGATATTTTTTGAATCTTGTTTAGTAAAAATTTAGCCAAATGGTTTGTTCTGCATTTTAAAGAAAAGTGATAGTGTTTAGACAAGTTCTTTTTTTTAAAATGCCGTTGTATTTGACTCTATTTGAAAACATTTTCTAATATGAAGAAACTGCAGTAAAGTTTTGAAATAATCACACTGTATTTTTTCTTTAAAGTTTAAAGCAGGGGCTGGAGTGGTGGCTCAGCAGTTATGGCACCTGCCTGGCATGCGCAAGGATGCGAGTTCAAACCCCAGCATCATGTGTGCAACTTAGGGTCAGAGCAATGAAAACCACATGACAAACTAAATAAAATTGATTCTCTCTCTCTCTCTCACTGTCCTTTTCGCTTAAAAAAAAAGTTTAAAGCAGACTAGTTTTTGCCTTTCATGCAAAAAAAATCAAAATTTAGTTTTTAAAAGTCTGTCACTTTTTCTACTAAGGTTTCAGTTTCATTTCAAAAGCCTTCCTTTTTTTTTTTTTTTTTTTTTTTTTTTGGTTTTAACCCAGGACCTCACAAGTGAGGCAAGTGCTCTGCCTCTAAATTCCCAGCCCTCCTTTCTTATTTTAATTTTGTGACAGGGTCTTGCTGAATTGCCCAGGCTAGACTCAAACTTGCAATCCTCTTGTCTCAAGTCTCCTGAGTAGCTGGATTACAGGTGCGTGCACCACCATGCTCGGCTCAAACAGACTTCTTTATAAAGCTGGAAGCTGTGTTTTCTCGTTAGTGACAAGATCATCTGAATAAACTCGCATGACTGAAGCACTTTAAGTGAATGGTAAATATTTTCACCAAGTGTCCTCAATTATTTTTTAATGTTTCTTCTTTACATAGTGACCAGCGTTGGCTGTGGATAGGTTTGAATAAAAGGAGCCCAGATTTACAAGGATCCTGGCAGTGGAGTGATCGTACACCAGTAAGTTAAAAGTTCTGTTGGAGTAATATGGAAGGAGTGTTTGTTTCAACAAGTAAGTTGATTGTTAGATAATACATCCCACTGGGAATGGTGGCCCATGCTTGTAATCCCAGTGAGTACGAGGCTGAGGCAGGAAAATCACAAGTTCAAAGCCAGCCTTAGCAACTTAGCAAGACTTTGTCTCAAAATAAAATATAAAAATGGCCAAGGATGTGGTCTTGAGCAGAAAGGAGGAGGTATCACATTACTGGATTTCAAAATACATATTACAGAGCTGTGAAAACAACATGGTACTATTATAAAGAGATAGACCAATGGAAAAAATACAATGTTCAGAAAAAAATTATCCATTTATAGCCAAATGATTTCATTTTTTTTTTTAAAGAGAGAAGGACAGTGAGAGAGAGACAGAGAGAATCCATTTTTATTGAGTTTTTCACATGGCTTTCATTGTTCTGACAGTTGTGTAAATGGGTGCTGGGGTTTGAACCTGTGTACTCGCGCGTGCAGAGCAAGCACCGTAACCGCCAAACCAAACACTCTAGCCCCCTGCCAAATGATTTCTGACAATAGTGCCAAGAATATACAACACAATGAAGAAAAGATAGTCAATAAATAGTGCTGGTAACACTGGACACCCACATGCAGAAGAATGGATTTAGATCCTTATCTCATACCATATACAAAAATCAACTTGAAATGAATTAAAAGACTTAAATGTAAGACCCCAAACTACAAAACTGCTAGAAGAAAACATAAGGGGACAAATTCCGTGATACTGATTTGGTCAATGACTTATTGGCTATGACAGAAGCACAGGCAACAAAAGCAAAAATAGACAAATGAGATCACATCAAACTGAAAAGACTCTTCACACCAAAGAAAAGAGTCAAAAGGAGACAACCTACAGAATGAAAAAAATTATGTGCAAAATATACATCTAATAAGGGGTTAATATCCAAACTATGTAAGGAAATTAAACAACTCAATAGCAAGAGAACAAATTAACTAAAAATAGGCAAGTGATCTGAGTAGACAGTTTTCAAAAGAAGACACTCATAAAGTCAACAGATATATGAAAAAAGGCTAAAAATCACTAATCATCAGGGAAATGCAAACTAAAAACAATGAGTTATCGCCTCATACCTGTTAGGATGACTGTTATCAAAAAGACAAAAGATAAGTGTTGGGAACATAGTGCACACCTGTAATATCAGCTAATAGGGAAGCTGAGGCAGGAAGATCACAAGTTTCAAGCCAGCCTTGGCAAACTAGCAAGACCCTGTCTCAAAATAAAATAAAAAGGACTAGGGATGTAGCTCAGAGGTAGGACACTCTTGGGTTCGATCCCCAGTAACACAGAAAAGAAGAAAAAAAAAAGGAACTACCATATGATCCAGGAATCTCACTACTGGGTATATTCTCAATGAAATGAAATCAGTATGTTGAAGAGATAGCTACACTATAACATTTATTGCAGCATTATTCATAGTAGCCATGATATGGAATCAACCTAAATATCCATCAATGAATGAATGGGTAAAGGAATTATGGTATATATACATAATGGAATACTATTCACTCATAAAAGAAAGAAATTCTGGGGCTGGAGCAGCGGCTCAGCAGTTACGGCGCTTGCCTGGCATGCATAAGTACACGGGTTCAAACCCCAGCACCACATACAAAGCAAAGTGTCAGAGCAATGAAAGCCACATGAAAAACTAAATAAAAATTGTTTATCCCTGTTTCTCTCCTCTCTCTCACTGTCCCTCAGTCTTTAAAAAAAGAAAGAAATTCTGCCACTAGCAACAGTGTAGGTGAACCTGAGCTGAAAATGTTAATTGAAATAAACCAGCCATGGAAAGATAAATGCCAAATGATCTCACTTACATGTGGACTTTGAAAATGTTGACCTCATAGAACCAGAAAGTAGAATGATAGTTACCAGGGGTTAGGATAGATGGAGGTGGGAACATATTTCACAGGATACAAAAGTTCAGATATTATTAAGAGGATTAAGGTCAGGAGATCTATTATTACACAACATGGCAATTATATATAATAACAATGATAATGAGCTGAGGTAAAGTATATATTAATTAGATTTAGTCATTCCACAATGTGTATACTTCAAAATATCATGTTGTATATGCAATTTTACCTGTCAGTTCAAGAAAAATAGAAAAATATATCCATATACCATATAAGCATTAAAATTATACAGGTGCATCCTTACTGAAAAAGAAATAAATTCACATAAATGAAGTATACAAAGTGAGGGGGAAGATGAGGTTCAAATCTTTTTTATTTTAAAAGTGTGTAATGTATATAGAGAGCAAAAAAGATTTTAAAAATAGGTATCTAGATACAGTGGTCATCTTATGTTAATACATTTTTTACTAACCTTCATTCTTTTTGCACAATTTTTTGGGAGATTGGATACTGGAGATTTAATCCTTAACCATTGAACTACATCCCCAGTCCTTTTTATTTTTTATTTTAAGACAGGTTCTCACTAAGTTTTGATACAGGGTCTTGCTAAGTTGCTGAGGCTGGCCTCAAACTTGCAATCCTCCTACTTCAGCCCACATGTCACTGGGATTACAGGTGTGGACCACCATGCCTGGCTTTAAGTTTTTTTAATAATGAGAAACTTTTCATCTGGAAATATGAATTATGTAAAAAAGAAATTATCTTTATTGGGAGAAATAATTAGTTTGGGGGAACCTAAAAAATTCTTAAATATTTCAAATGTTTACATTATCCTAAAGAGAGGTTGTAAATAACACTAATAGCAAAATTTTCATATATTCAATATTGCTCTACTTTACCTGTTAATTCACTTTGTGTTCTTTCTAAACGTGAGCCTCCTGACTTTTTTTTTTACTTTTATTTTCAAATTGGAGCATATCTGAGATTAGTTGACAGAATAATCAGCATTTTAACAGACACAAAAAATGAATGAATGAATGAGAGGAGGAGGAGGAGAAAGTCGTCTTGGCAAACTCTTGATTCTCTGACTGTAGCAGTAAACCTACTACACCATTAACCTCCACTTCTGAAACTGTGACTTCCTTTGTTTGGAACCTTATGACATTATGACATTTTCTAAGTCTTTTCGTGATTTAGCATCCTGATTTTTAAATATTTTCTTTCAGCAGCATATCAATAGGCTCCAGTTATTAAAGCTGCTTAAATTACATCTAAATTGCAAATGTTTATGCATCATTCTTCAATCCTCAAGGCTCTCTTGTCTCTTCAGGTGTCTACTGTTATGATGGAAAATGAATTTCAGCAGGACTATGACATCAGAGACTGTGCTGCTGCCAAGGTCAGTGCAGTGCTGGAAATTATGCATTAAAATACATAAGTCCGGGGGCCGAGGTGGTATCAGTGGTAGAGTACATATTTAGCATGTTTGAGGTCCTGGGCCTGATCCCCAGGAAGGAAAGAGGGAAGAGGGGCTGGAGGGGAGGAGAAGAGAGAAAGGAAACTAAAGAGAAGAAACTGGCATCCTGTGAAGTCAGACAGTAGGTGCTTGGAGAGCCGTGTGCATGTGCAGCGTGGTGTTGGGTGCAGTGGGAGAGAAGTACGCTATCAAGCAGCCTAATCTACACTCAACCTAAGGAAATAAAATTCGTATTCAAGAAAGATGGTTTTAGCATTACTATTCAGTAATAAGCTTCGAATGAGTGGGCCAGGGAGACCAATGAAACTCAGAAGAGGAAATGATATCTGTGGCCTATTTCCAGAAAGAGGTGGAACTAGATCTGTACCTTCCAGGATGCATAGGTTGTACAGGTGACATAGGGTAGGGTTCTCAGTGGGAAATGATGTGAGAAGGTGGCGTAAAATAAGGTGAGAGAGGGAAGAAGAGGTTAAGGCAGTGAGAACAGAATACACATCAAGAAGGTTTTTTCAGTGCTATGTTGAAAGCAACATTGGGAAATTAGATTAATGTCAGGTGAATGTGTTTGTATGTTTTAATAGGAAACTTTAAAAAGTCTCTAAGGTACAGGCATGGTGATAATGCCTGTAATCCCAGGGGCTCAGAAGTCTGAGGCAGGAGAATCACAAGTTCAAAGCCTATCTCAGCAACTTAGCAAGGCCCTGTCTCAAAATATAATATGATGATGATGATGATGATATGATGATGATGGGTATGTGGCTTAGTGATTAAGTGCCCCTGAATTCAATGCATGCATTGACTTCAAAAAAGAAGTCTCTGAGGGCTCAGGGTAACATGAACCAAGGAGAGTATGAGGAAGATTTATCTTGAGACAAATTTCAAGATACAGTTGATATGAAAAACATAGAAGACCCATTAGGCATCTTCCTTGGCAGAATCCATTCCTTTATCCATTTCATAGTTGACATGTCCAGGGGGTCTGTGAGCACTGGGGAATAAAACAATGACAGGGTTCAAAGCATTGACACTGTCTTCATGGAACTTTCAGTTTAGTAGAAGATAATGACAAGCAGTGGTGACACCTTTGGGTCAGGGCTATGACGGGCAGAACACAGTCACACACAGGAACAAGGTTTTCATGAAAGTGTAATAATGATAGTGGTGACGATGGTGATGTGGTGGTGGCAGCACTAGCAAACACTGACTCCTTTATAAGCCCATCACTGTTGGAGGCATGCCACGTGTTTTATTTCATTTAATATTTACAGAACTTTGTGAGGTAGGTACTGTTACTGTAGTCATTTTATAGAGAAAGAAATTTTTGCTTTGAGTCATGTACTCAAGGTTACATGGTAGCAGGACTGAAATTTAAAACAAGTCTGGGTCCGGTACTCTTGACCACTGTGCGGTATGACTTTGTCTATGGAGAAGATGCTACATTTTAGTTTAGTCCAAATCCGACCTGCATATAAGATACGTCCTGTAGTAAGTTGAAATCAAAGAAATGAGTTGAAGGGGAAAAAAGAGTGTTAAAAAAAGGAAAGGGCCAAGAAGTAGATTTGAGGGAACTACCAATATGTAAAGTAAAAGAAGATGAAAGGAGGAGACATCTAGAAAATCTCTTCACTTTGCAGCCCAAGACAGAGGATTAGAAATGTTACAGGAAGGTTGGGGCCAATAAAAATTGGGAAAGTCATTAGGAAACACTATTTTCAAAGGAACTCTTCTCGTAATAAACTGTTATAGTATTGTGCCATCATTACAGAATTCTCAAAGTAACACAGAAAAGGTAAAAGTTTCTGAGAAGCTTATGAACGCTTTAGGAGTGTCCAGAACATGGATGCAGCAAGTTGTTCTGTGTACATAGAATCTCCAGGAATGGAGAGATTTGGAAATCTACAACAAAACAAAACAAATAAAATGGGTGCAGATGCGGCCTGCATCAGGAACAGTCCCGGTCAGGGCAGTGTTCTGTAAGGAACATCTTACTTCACCTGCCACTACACCCACCCAAATTCTGGCCTTAAGAGAGAGAGTCCAAAAATTGACGGAAGCCCCTCTTTCCTTTCTCTCCCACTTGCCGACTGCAGTTCCCAGTGAGCCGCCTGGGAGCCATATACATGGAGTTGGTCAACATCCTCGTAATGGCAAAGCAGCCCTGGAGCAGGAGCATGGCCTGTGAGCCTGGATTTTTATGTGACTCTCTGATCTGCTCTAGCCATAGCCTGGTGCTTAAATATTGCTGAAGTAATATTATTTTCTAACTTGATCTTTCCCAAATTTTAAAAGTACAATTTCATGTCCATAAAAGTAGGTGGAGGGACTGGAGCAGTGGCTGGGTGGTTACAGCGCTTGCCTGGCACGCGCGAGTACCCGAGTTTGAACCGCAGCACCACATACAGAACAAAGTGTCAGAGCAACGAAAGTGCTTCAGAAACTTGAGAAACTAAATAAAATTGATTTTCCCCCTCACTGTCCCTCTCTCTCTTAAAAAGAAAACAGGTGGAAAAAAGACAGGAGTTAGCATTTCGGACATAAACATGACCTTGCAATATGATTGTTTCACAGTTCACTGTTTCGTAAAGGCTGCAGCAACCTCAAAATATTCTGCAATCCTTTTCCTCTTTTAGGTCATTCACAGGCCATGGCGAAGAGGCTGGCATTTCTATGATGACAGAGAATTTATTTATTTCAGGCCTTTTGCTTGTGATACAAAACTTGAATGGGTGTGCCAGATTCCAAAAGGTAAGTGGTAGCTATAACTTTTCACAACCTTCTTGCACTAACATTGTGAATGCTAAGCTAGAAGTACCTAAGACACCCGTTTAGTCCACAACTGTAATTTTTACAGGCCATGAGGTGCAAATAATATATTAAGCCCCATCTGACTCTCACTCCTAGAAAGTCTAATTTATTGAAATTGTGACTCTTACTCTTTGTATAGAAGACAAAATTTAAGATTTAATTAAGGAAATTAGATTTTGGAATGAAAGATTATTTTAATAAAAACAGAGATGTGGTAGAGAGGATCATTTCAATTTTTATTTTGATGCAAAATAAAAAGGAAAATTAAGATAATCTTGGGAAGGGCTGGAGCGGTGGGTCAGCGGTTATGGTGCTTGCCTGGCATGCGCAGATACGCAGGTTCGAACCCCAGCCCCACATATACAACGAAGTCTCGGAGCAACAAAGGCCATATGAAAAGCTAAATAAAAATTGATTCTCTCTCTCTCTCTCTCTCTCACTGTCTGTCTCTCTTTAAAAAAAAAAGAAAAGATAATTTTAGAAAGAATTAGGCAGGAATGAAAAAGTCAAAATTTGTCAGATCCTTATAAAATTTAAGAGCAATTTTCAGTGAACTCCAAAGCTGCTAATACAGCATGTAAATTCAAGTTCAGGAAACCAGTTCATTTGATAGCAGAGCCTTTAATGATGAGAGAGGGAGGGAGGAAATAAATAGATACTTTTTTATTTAGCATTTTACAAAGAAAACATTAGAGAAATAGTAAGAAAAATGTTAAGATTTTTCTTCCCAGATTATTTTTTTCACATTTTTATTTATAATTATACATAATGGTGGGATTTGTTGTTATCCCCCTTTTCCCTCCTATCCTTCCTCCCCTTGCTTTCTCTTTCTCTCTCTTTCTTTTTTTTTTTTTTTTTGGTGCATTATAGTTGTACATAATGATGGGATTTGTTATTACATATTCATACATACACAATATAACATTATAATTTGGCCAATATCCCTCCCTAGCACATCTCCTCTCCTTCACCTCCTCCTACCCCTGGTTCTTTCTTCTACTGATCTCCCTCTGATTATTTTTTTTAACTCTTCCAGTTTTTATTGATTACATTTATATCTTTTTTTCTTATTTTTTATTGGTGCATTATAATTGTACATAATGATGGGATTTATTGTCACATATTCATAGATGCACACAATATGCAATACAATTTGGTCAGTATCGCCCCCTCCTCCCGTCCCTTAATCCCTTGCCTCTCTTTCTAGGTCCTAAATTTTTCCTAAAAGACCCAAGTACAGTGACATAATCCTTATACCTATGAATAACATTTTTTTATATATATAAGACTATAGTATATACAGTGACATACTTATAAATGCTTGGAGTAAGCTGCAAAATATACTTTACTTTTTTTATACCCCCCTTTTCCCTCCCATCTTTCTCCCCCTCCCCTTCTCTTTCTTCTACTCTACTAGACTTCCTTTAGCTCCTCTATTAATTTGTATTTGAATGATTTTTTTATGTAATCTTATCCTTCCCTCCCCCTTTGATTTACTCTGGCTTCCATATGTGAGAGAAAACATTCAACCTTTGAGTTTCTGAATTGGGCTAATTTCACTTTGCATGATTTTCTCCCTTTCCATTCATTTACTGGAAATGCCATAATTTTATTCTTTTTAATGGCTGAGTCGAACCCCATCTATAGGCCTCTGGGTTGATTCCATAATTTAACTGTTATGAACTGTGCTGCTACAAACATTGATGTGATTGTGTCACCTGTAGTAGGCCAATTTTAGATCTTTTGGGAAAATCCCCATGAGTGGAATTGCTGGGTCATATGATTGTTCCATCCATAATTTTTTTTTTTAGGATTCTCCATACTGCTTCTCAGAGTGGCTGTACTAGTCTGCAGTCCCACCAACAACATACAAGTG